>JAGGCT020004059.1:93337-144857 GCA_017654935.2 Phymorhynchus buccinoides
GGAAAAGGTTAACGTCTCAAGTGATTCACTGGGAAAGAGGAACATTACTGGATTATGTGCAACGACCAATGTTTTAAGGTTGCTGAAATTGTTTAGAACTTTCAAAGGAATGAATTCCAACTGGTTATAACTGACATCTAAAACCTTCAGATTAGGGAGTTGTGGCAGAAGGACATCAGTTAGACTGCAGCCCGTCATGTTCAGATATATCAACATTTTATTGATAAACAGACTTGCATCTTTCATTCCACTCCCAGACACATCCAAATAACGAATCTCTGGATATTCCTCCACAGGAAACACCTGACCACAGGTGAAAGCCAGCCCCTGGCAGGAGCAGTGGCGAGGACAAGACAGGGAGCAGTACCATTCATCGTCCTGCTGAGGACACTGGTTCAAACCGTCACACACATAATATGGGTGAAGACACACCCGAGACTGACGACAGCGAAAGTACCCTGGACAAGAGTAGGTCTCACAGTCCGCCTCATCTTCTTTGTTGGGACAGTCATAGACACCGTTACATCTAACAAACACTGGGAAAAGGAAAGCCACAGAAGTACATTGAAAATGGCCTAGAGAACCCGTGTATCCAGATGCTACTTGAATATACGAGACGCCTGATTGTTGGCTGTGATCGTTGAATTGAACCAATGAAGGGAATTTGTATTTTGACCACCATGTCGCATAATAATTTTCCTCAGTGTCGATTTCAGTAACGTACTGACACAGTCTAGTGTCCACTGAGTTCCTGCAGTATGAATCGGTCATACTGCACCACTGGAATTCGTTAATACACTGACACAGAAGAAAATTGCAGTATTGCATAAACTCAAGGGCAAAAGAAACGCAACAATTTCAAACGCTGTTTTCAGTTCTTAACCTAATAAGTAGTATATATAAACTTTGTGATGAACTAATATCATAGCCCAATGTCTGAACGTTGATGCAATATAAAAATATCACACACAGCGTTACAAAGGCGCCGATGTGAGACTGGTCACATGACCAGTGACAAATTGGTCCCAAAATATTAATTGTTCTTTTTGCAACGTACTTATTGCTCTTTTCATATGATTTTCCATCATGATAAAAGAGCAATTAGTGTTTTGGGATAAATGTGTGACAGGTCATTTGACAAGGCCAAATCACAAGAGCAATGGGGTAGTTTACAAAAATATGGAGGATATCAACAGAAAAGTAATATTTTAACGGATCGTCGGCAATATAAAAAAATGCCAGCATGTTGAGGGCCTTCAGACAGTTCCATAGCTTCAGCAGAACCTATTAGAAATCACATGACTGTCTAATTTGTCGGTTTAGCCCTACGTTCTTGACACTAGACGCAACAGCTTCTGCCTAAGGAACTGCTCTACCAATTAGCCAGGGCCTGTATTCACGTTGAGATAGCATGAGACTTAGCATGATGCTAACTTAGAAGCTCTTCCAATGTCCTATTGGATTTAATAGGACTTTTGGAAGAGCTTCTAAGTTAGCATGATGCTAAGTCTCATGCTATCTCAACGTGAATACAGGCCCTGATTTCTTTTTATTGTGATTGTGCATACTAACAGTAATGTATTTCATAACATCTGTAACCTCTATTATGTCATTGTTCACCTCCGAGAAACCAGAGGGCAAAATGCGCGTTTTTGGGTACAATCTTTGGATTTCTTTTACACGCAAATGACAAGAGTGAGTTGAAAATTTATAGCGCGGTTTTATTCATTAATCACGTATAAACGTCCCTATCCCATTTAATGTTATCCCCACGATGTGCAAGTGCGTCACATTTGACCATTTTACTAAAACCGTCTTAAACGGTCTCCCATCACCGCATTTGTAATGCTATACGTGATATTTTCAAATTGCATCATTGTTCAGACACTGGGCTACGATATTATTTCATCACAAAGTTTATAAATAATAGGCTGAGCACTGAAAACAGCGTTTGAAATTTTCGCGTTTCAGTTGCGTTTCTTATGCCCTTGAGATTATATTTGAAATATAGTGCAACGTCAGGGCCAGATCTAGGGAGGTTTTCATAGATTACGGCCTCCCCCCCCCCCCCCCCCCCCCCCAGCACCCCACAAGCATGTACTTTTATGCAAAGAACAAAAGTAACAAATTTTGATCTGTCATGTCAGAATTTGGCTCCATTTTTGCCTTACAAATCGCTAGATTGTGACATTTTCCAGGGCTTTGCCCCCTGAGGTCCCACATGGGCTCTGCCCTTTGACCCCTGGACCTTATGCGGCCCTCTCGACCCTTGTCGGACACCCCCACTTCATGTATCACTTGGTCTGGTCCTGAACCTCCCTATTAAATCAGCAAAAAATGTATAAAAAATAAATTACTCAGTAATACGGATACCAAGTGGAAAAAATAGGTGAATGTTTGTTGGGTCACATTTTAGAGGGAAGGTCTTAATAGGGAGGTTCCACTGTATACACTAGCTGCTTAGAGAGAGTTGAATTTCTAACAAATCAAAGTTGACTACTGCTTCACGCTCAACAATACCATTATTTTATTCGACTTTTCCAAGCTTACAAAAATGTTGGTACATTAATTGTCTTTTCGATATCGTAAAAAAACATATAAAACATACACAATCCAAATTCAACAGTAAAAGAAAAACTGTGAGTCTGTGAGTCTTTGTACAAATTGTATCGTCTGTGAGTCCTTGTACAAATTGTATCGTCTGTGAGTCCTTGTACAAATTGTATCGTCTGTGAGTCCTTGTACAAATTGTATCGTCTGTGAGTCCTTGTACAAATTTTATCGTCTGTACGTACCCATATATAGGTGTATCCAGCATAAGGTTTTTGCTAGGATGTTTCGTTTAGCTCATTATGTATTCAGTGAGCTGTTTACGCAGTCAAGCAGCTTGGACTTTTTCAGGTACGTTTGTTCGCAGCGAACGTGTTGTGCAGCCGTAGCGCAGCTTAATTTGGATTGTATTATAACTATTTTCTAATGTAACGGAATAATAATGGTTAACATTGGTAATGCTTTATAAGCCGTATTAACAATTGTGCAAAGCAGTAATATTGGTCCTTTCTGAGTTGAAGTCAAACGCTAACATTTTCTTGTAACGTTCTTTGGATAAGTTAGCGTGTGATAAGTTAGGAATTGATTTGAGGTGATGCATGTCTCTTACTCAATTTCTTCTTAGCAACCAGTCATTCTAAATTATATCCCTTTTGACTAGAAACACTTGTAGTAAGTTGTTTCCCTTGGTTTTGACTCTGACTGGTTTGCTGAATCATCTATCATTTCTTCTTTATCATCGCCTCGCTTATCACTACTCATAAACGTAGGGATCTTCTGTGACATTATTTTCGCAACAGTAGCGGTGCATATTCTTATGTGCTTGGCACACACTTCTCTTGTCTGTATTCAGCCAAAAACAGAAACCCCGGACTGACGTGGAGAAACCAGTGGAGGAGAGGACTGACATGGAGAAACCAGGGATGGAGAGGACTGACGTGGAGAAACCAGGGATGAGGAGGACCGAAGTCGAGGGGGCAATTCAAGATACTTCAGAACTCACTGTACCTGAGCTCCCAAGGGTACGACCAGGCCCTTCGCAACCGGACGACGCCAGTGTGCCTACCAGCGTCTACGCTTCCTAAGAACTTTGGGCGTTGTGTGGAACGTGACTAGTGCAGTGACAACGTGCACCGCTGAACTGACTAGATAAGTAAAAGAGAGAGTGTGTGTGAGCGATCAGGGCGGTGACTTGCCTATTCTCTTCTTGTGGCATTGGCATAATTGTAACGTTTTTCTTTAGGTTGGTCCACACCCCGGGTAGATTGGTTGGTTAGATGTAAGTACTGGGAAGGAAGGAGGGGGAATTTTCTTAGGTTGAAGTTAAGTAGTCGGTTTTTCAGTTTTAATTAAGTCCCTAGTCTTTCAGTTTCATTATATGCAAACTACCATTGATGCCAAGGAATAAATATTCACGTTTATCGTATTGTAAACTGGTCTCCGGTGTTGCTCGTGTGTGAGTGGAGGAAGCATGTGGACGCACCCCAATGTGAACCGTTACCCCTAGACAACAAACCCTTTACAGTGATGATAAACTGTTATCTCAAGATTTTGTGGCACGGCATAGTTGTGTGTAAATGTGTTTGTTGTCTTGGTCTGTTTGTTTGTCTTCTTTATGTATTTATTTGATTTTTGCCTATTATTTTTTTTTTCTTCCTTGTGAAATAATGTGCAAAAAAAAGTTCAATGAAAACAAACAAAACAAAAAAAAGGCCCAAAAAAGTATTAACCCCCTAATTTGTCAAGAAAGCCCAAGTTGCCTTGTTTTTATCTGTTCATCTATTTAAAGAGTTGTGAACAGATCTGATGTTTCGGTGTGCTTTCCCCCCTGATTTTTAAATTGATGATATTATCATCAACGGGTAAGAAATGCAGAATGCTTAGTTGGGGGTGGGGGTGGGGGTGATTGAAGATCCTACCTGACCACTGTCCCCACAAGGCATGGACTTCCACCAATCACATGGCGGATGAACACAGAAGTCCTCATCACTCCCGTCAAAACAATCCACGTGGTAATCACACACCAGAGTGAAAGGCAGGCGCTCTCCTTCCATGGAGCACAGAAAGTACAGAGAGTGTGACGTGTTGGGGGCGGAGCACCACGATGACGTCAGCACTGTCATTGCGTCATCACTGGAGTGTTGGAAAGTGACGTCATCTTTGGCCCAGCAATCACTGCGCGTGTCACACGCCAACAATGCTGGCATCCAATGGTTGCCAGGGCAACGTGTGGATTGAAAAGGAGGTGGGTAGTTTGAAGCAGAAAGGTATGCCAGGTCAATCTTCCCTTGCTCTTTGAGTGGCACGTTTTGTTGCGGGTTGGGAAGATAAGACGAAGAAGAAAACTCACACATGAAGTAATAGGAAAACTTGCCAGTGCAAGAGTCGTCCGCCACGTGAAGGCTGCGTGTGTCTTTGTCTATAATTGCTCCACAGTATGGTGGGGCGACATTTCCTATCTTAACCTCTGTTCGCATAGGAAGGTAGAGAGAGAGAGAGAGAGAGAGAGAGATAGATAGATAGATAGAGAGAGAGAGAGAGAGAGGAGAGAGAGAGAGAGAGGAGAGAGAGAGAGAGAGAGAGAGAGAGAGAGAGAGTTGCTGTATTAACAGCCATTTCTCAATTCCTTAGCACAGGTTCTGGAAGATATGAAATTTCATTTGGTGTTCACATTTTGCGCAGTTCATGAATTGCGCAAAGAATATAATATAATTATGTAATCCACAAACTTGGCAACGGTATTCACATTAGCATGTGTGATAATATGAGATAGAACTGCTAATGTACACGCACGCTCTCCCTCTCTCTCTCTCTCTCTCTCTCTCTCTCCTCTCTCTCTCTCTCTCTCTCTCTCTCTCTCTCTCTGGTGTAATTTTTATCGATTTTGCTAAAGCATTTGATACAATAGACCATAAACTTCTCACCAGAAAACTTGTTATGTATGGCTTAATAAGTGTGTAAAGCTAATAACGTCTTTCCTTAGCGACAGAAGACAGGCAGTTACTCAAGATTCATCGTGGTCTTCTCTGTCTCCAATCAAATATGGTATTCCTCAAGGCTCTGTTTTAGGCCCAATATTGTTTTCAATATATATATATTAACGACCTACCGCTGCATGTTAAGTCTTCCTGCGAACTTTTCGCAGACGACACAAGTATACACAACAACAATAAAAATAATGACGTTTTATGTGCTTCCTTACAACAAGATATTGATAAATTGGTTTCTTGGACGGAGTTGAATCATATGTCTATTCATCCGCAGAAATCCAAATTTATGTTGGTTACAACTAGGCAAAAGCGGCAAAATATAAAGACTAATTTATGTAAGTTAAATATATTAAATAAGGAATTGGAAGAAGTAAATTTCTATAAGCTGTTAGGTCTTACTATTGATAATAATCTCTCGTGGTCAAAGCATGTTTCACTTCTGTCCAAGAAATTATCACAAAAAACATTTCAATTGAATCGATATTAAACACTTTCTAGACCAGCATTCCCGGACTCTCTTTTTTCATGCATATATTCAATCAGACATGGACTATGTGTCAACATGTTGGGACTTAGCAAGTGAAAATTGTTTAAAACCACTTCACAGTATTTATAGACGTTCCCTTAAACTTATTCTATTAAAATCCTCCTCCCTTGATTCATGTGACTATAAGAAATTAGATATTCTGCCTTTTCATCTCAAATGTAAGCATAACAAAGCTGTGTTTATGTTTAAAATTATGAATAAATTAACACCATATTATCTGCAAAAACATTTCCCAGTATATAACATTCGTGGGAAGTCGATTATTCGTACCCCTAGACCTAGAACAAATCTATTCATGTCCTCATTAGTCCACTCAGGAGCAAAATTGTGGAACGATATGCCTAACCACATAAAAACAGAAACCGAGCTTGTCATCTTTTTGATGGACCAATTATAAATCTGTTTATTTTAATTTTACCTTACGAATTACAATACATATGTTCACAATACACGTTTAATTATGTTTATATATACATTCAAATGATATTACAAGGTGTAGAGAACATTTAAGATTTTATGTGAACTGATATACATGTACATGTACATAATATAAGAATTTGTATGCATGTATGTATGTGTGCATAGGTTTGTGGGGGTGGGGTATGTGGGGGGTACTTGTGGGAGTGAGTGCGGGGGGGAGGGGGTAGAGACTGGGAGGTGTTTTTTGTTGTTGTTTCTTGGTGTGTTTTTTTGTGGGGTGGGGTGGGGTGGGGGTCTTTAATTTTGAATTGCTGTTGTGTGGCCATTTTTGCCTTGTTGTATTATATTACATGTATATTTTTGTCACTATTGTTGCCAGTTTTGTTGTTGTTTTTACGTTTCTGTTAATCATTTTCTTCATTAATTGTTTATTTGCTTGAGGGCAATAGTGTAAAAAAGCTACCCAGCTTATCTGTTTTACCCTCAATAAAAACATTCGTATTCGTATTCGTATTCTCTCTCTCTCTCTCTCTCTCTCTCTCTCTCTCTCTCTCTCTCTCTCTCTCTCTCTCTCTCTCTCTCTCTCTCTTCTCTCTCTCTCTCTCTCTCTCTCTCTCTCTCTCTCTCTCTCTCTCTGAATGTGTGCGTGCGATCGCGTCTTCATTGTCTTACGCCCAAAGGAGTCACGGAAATCAGAATAGGTCACTCTGGGATGGTAAAGGATCGTCTGGTCGTCCCACTGAAACATCCTCTTGTATCTGCAAAGAATGTCCAGAAGTCCAGGTCATGGGTCAATTCAACACATAGCTAAGCGCAGTGATCATACACCATTTCACAGCAAAACGTAACCTTTACCAAAAAATGCGAGTGACCAAAATAGCCGCTTTCAGCCATCCATCCTGTGGGTAGGTATTCGTGTCAAATCATGGGCTCATTCATGGAGTAGTCTGTTTAGGGTGAATAATGCTGAATGATGCAACAAACAGAATATTGTAGTGTTTACATGGGATGATCCAAAAGTCTTGTTTATTGCTCGAAACTTACCATTTCTTTACAGTCCCTCGAAGTACTCTCCTCTTTCCACACACAGTTGCAGTCGGGTCAGCCAAAGGCACTTTGATACTCCAGCTGTGATTTCACCGCTTTTCCCAAGTCCTGTATCCTTGAAAACTTCTTGCCAGAGAGGTTTTCCTTCAGAAGTGGACACAACCAAAAGTCACATGGTGACAAGTCTGGACTGTAAGG
The DNA here is from genome assembly GCA_017654935.2 of Phymorhynchus buccinoides. Taxonomy (NCBI): domain Eukaryota; kingdom Metazoa; phylum Mollusca; class Gastropoda; order Neogastropoda; family Raphitomidae; genus Phymorhynchus; species Phymorhynchus buccinoides. Next base: position 101,090 of record JAGGCT020004059.1, read on the forward strand.
TGGATGTGGAAGAACTTGGACAGATTGCTCTTCTAGATAGGTCATGGTGACCTTGGCTTTGTGAGCACTGGCATTGTCATGCAGGAGCATTGTCTTGCTGGTACCAACGGTTGGGCACTGCTCACAGACAGACCCAACCACTTTTGGCAAAACTGTTCCAACATAATAGCTGGCAGTGAGTGTGCATTTCTCTGGAAGTATGTCGATTGCTACTGAGCCTTGGGTGCTGAAAAAAATTGAGAAAAGCCTCTTCCGACTCTGAAAAGATGGACGAAGAACAACTGGTCTCTCCTGGTCAGCACTCACCCACGCCATATTAGACCGCTTGCTTGGGATGCCATAAAATGAGATCTAAGTTTCATCTCCGGTGACTACGTCACACAGCCGTTTTGGGCCATTTGGCTCACACATCTCCAGCAATTTCTTTGCACACAAAAACCTCTGCTTCTTTTGATCTGTCAACAGGTGTGGTACCCATTTTGCAGCGATTTCTTTTAGCTGAAGATCTTGACGCAGGATCCGTTCAACTGTACCATATGAAAGCCCATGTGTTTCATTTATCTCCCGAATTGTAATATGTTGGTTCTCTTCAACGGCTTTCTTTACAAGCAGGATATTGTGCTCGTTCCTGGCATCACAAGGACGCCCAAAGCGGTATTAATCTTTATTGTCAGCTTTTCCATCTTTGAAATTTTGAATCCATCTGCAAACTCCATCAGCATGAATTTTCATTGGAGTCTCTCCAAGTTTGAACCTTGTAAAAACATAAAACCTCAGCTGTTCAGGATTTGGATCCATGTTTTTCAACCACAGTTGATGACATCATATTTTCAATGACTTCATAGGTGATGAAATATTGTGACATTCATAGGCGTATGCAAGCAAATAGGGAAAAGGCCAAGCTTTTATTTGACATCTTACTTTTTTTATGTACACTTGTCAGATGCAATATGGCAGGCCAACTGTCAAGACTTTTGGATCACCCCTCGTAATTGTATAGAGGAACAAACAAGAGAGCGAGCAAGTGAGATTGATAGACCGACAAAGATATAGCAGGGTATCAGTCACGCAGAAACGCTTACGCTAGGATACATTATATAGACATTATATAAAACTTCAGAAAGAGTTCATTAGGAAAACACGTAAACTCTGCAAACGATTACCTCGTTAAATTCACACACAGAAGTAAATAAATAATCGTCAATCGTGCATATTCGGTTTGTGGATCCTACTTACATAGCAGGGTAGGTGGGAGGGGAAAGCGTCAGCCCCACAAACACGTCACGACTGTGTCCTGCCCACCACACCAACCCCATCACCGCCTCCATCTCCTCCCTGGTGTTGAAACTGGCCAGGTGACCCCCGTGACGTGAACACCTCTCCCTGACCTGGTGGTAGGTTACTGCCTCTGAGGGCTGACCCAGCCAGTAACAGCCCCTGTGGCCCTTCACACGGAACCCTGTCCTTCCTTCCCCTTCACACAGCTCGTGGTGGCAGCAGCTTTCATCCTGGGCCCAGTCACACTGCACCACCAGATTGCAGGACAGGTGAGGCTCCAGGTCCATCCAGCTTGTTGGGCTGGAGCAGTTCCACTGGTTGGAGGACAGCTTGTGGGGAAGGGAGGAGGACTGGTTGGTACATGGTAGACACACAAACATATTAAGGCAGACATGCATGGCAACACACAAACCCATTCACGTGCAGACACAGGCATTCATTCATAGATGAAAATCCGTTTAACGTTCTTTGTGATTTGCTGACAGGCACACCAAAAAAAAACACCCAATGCAAAGACAAACAAATTAATCATAAGGAAACAACCATGACCTGGCTTATTGTGTAGCAAAAACAAAGAAAGAAATAGAAATGCAGTGATCTTCAAGAAGCTATAATGTAAAAAAAAAAGAAATGCAATGACCTTATTGAGGAAGCTGTACAGTATCTTAACCCCTTCCCCAGTACTGTAGTCACGTATATGTTTCAGAAAGTTAGGATGCAGATCGCCCTCCTGCGCCTTCTCTGGCTCGTTAAGATGCTGAACAACCACCTCCTGCAATTCGACCAGCACTTCAGGGAAAGGGCCTACGGTGCCACAACGGCTCCAACGTTTCTGCGTCTGTCCTTGGATGTTGACTACGTACAGAGACAGCGTCTTATGTAGCCAGCAGTAAATGTTCATGTAGCGTACGCTGAGCATCACGGTCTGGTTGCTGTGGACTTTTAAGGATACCGTGTCATGCAGGAGATCGCTGTCCGCAACGCATGTGTTTGGGCTGAAGTGTCTGGGTTGAAAATATCCTGATGGGTGAAGACATAGCAAAATGCTTTAAAGAAAACAATTTACCATTATGATATTTAGGACTGCTTGCAGTCAATTTACGATACAGTGAACATAATCCTGACGTCAAAGAAGCAACAACGTGTTAGAAAACAATTGGCCATTACAATAATTGTAATTATATTTAGTAACAATTGATCATCATAATATTTAGGAATTTTTGAATGACATTTAAGATACAATGAAAACTAGAGATAGATAAATAGATCTGAAACTACACCATTAATTAAGACATGCTGTGTTCTGTTAGTAAGATAGGATGTAAAAAAAGAAACCGTATTTTCGTCCCGCATGTATAGTGCTAGTTTTTGTAATAATATTTCATGATTCACAAGATTCGAGAGAGAGGAGAGAGAGAGAGCGAGAGAGAGAGAGAGAGAGAGAGAGAGAGAGAGAGATTATGATATTTAGGACGTTTTGCATACAATTAAAGATACGAAAAGAAATTTGCATAAAAGGTGTGGCAACTGAAATAGCAGAATAATATGGAAAGGAAGCATGTAAACACGCGCAAAAACAGCAATTATAGGAGGATAAAAACCAATGAATGTAAAATATGCAATAACCACAATATGAGAGTTAAGAGAATAGCATGTAAACAGAAGCCTGCTAAGGAAAGGTACAAAAATTACAGTTGGAAAATATCAGACAAAAAGTAGCGTGTGAAGCAGATGGGGTATATGATAATCATAGTAAAAAGATAGTAAATTTATATTAAAAATATCTTTACAACCCAACTCCTAAGTAAGACATTCACTAGTACCCTATTATTACAAACAGTTTCTGCTTTTACATCAGGGAAAAGGAGGCATCTGAAATAAATGAAAACGCAGCAAGGAGACCTAGATATTAATAAACTGAAATATAACGTAGCTGCTGCAACGAATTTTTCTATGACAAAACGGATACTACTACTATACTACTACTACGACTACTACTACTACTACTACTACTACTACTACTACTACCTAATAATATAATAATAATAATATTAATGATAATAATAATAATGATTTTTTTGCATAGCGCAACACCTCTCAGTTAAGCTGGAGCTCTTTGCGCTTTACAAGTGATTAAAATAAGATACACGAATAAGCACCACTAAAGTAATACACAAAAACTACAATAAATACTAGCATTAATACAGTACATCCGTAGGCATAAACACATATTATATAAACATCAAATATAGCAAATTAATTATATTCACACGCAGACAAACAAGGGTCAACACATTAGTACATTAATATGAATTGAAGAAATAATTAAACATCAAAACCTATTTTCTTCATACAGGAATACGCACGCACGCGTGTGTGCACCTCCCTCTCCCCCACACGCACCACCATCACCACCACCGCCACCAAAAACAACAACAACCACAATACATCTACATAAGGCGTGCAGACAAGCAAGCATCAACACAATAGTGCATTAATATACATTGGGAAATCATTAAATATCACATTACCTATTCAAACTCCTTTTAATCCTGCTTTCACACAGCACACACGCGCTAGCGCGTGCAACACACACACACGCACGTATGCAAGCAAGCACACACGCACCCACATCACTCAGCCACACACAGACGCCTGCGTGCACACACGCACAAATCCATGACACTCTACAGCTCAGACAGCAAAGCACAATTTCAGGTCAATGGAAAGGGATAGGGGCTCATTCATTGTACAGTTTGAAAAGGTGTGTTTTAAGGGCTCGTTTGAAAGATTCAGAAGAATTAGAATGCCGTATTTCAAAGGGGAGAGAATTCCAGATGGTTGGAACACAAAAAGAAAACGATCGGTGGCCATAAGACTTAGTCTTCACTTTGGAAGACGGAAAGTACAGGCATCATAAAAACATCTATGTGGTCTGATAAAAGGTGGACATGCTAGTGACTTATGTGTTGGGGCCAGTTCTCTTTGTACTGTACACTGCTCCTCTCTCTGATGTTTGTGCTAGTCACCCTGTTATTGACCTCTCCTTTGCTGATGATACCCATCTTCAATAATCAGCAGAACCTACCCAACTTGACAGCGCTATTCAGTCTATGGAATCCTGCATTCATGATGTCAAATCCTGGCGACATGCAACAAATTAAAACTTAATGATGACAAGACGGAAGCTCTGATTGTTTCCTCTCAGCGTATGTCTGCAGCTATCTCTCTTCCAGAAACTCTTACAGTTGGCAATGCTTGTGTTCAGTTTTCTAAGTCAGCAAAGAATCTCGGAGTTACCCTCGATTCAAATCTTACAATGCATAGAAAGGTTATTAATCTCATACGTTCCATCAATTACGAGCTCAGACGAATCAGCGCTGTTCGACACTTTCTGTCTGTTGAAGCCACGAAAACTCTTATTTCTGCCTTTATTCTTTCCCGCATTGACTATTGCAACTCTCTTCTCTGTGGCTGTCCTCAGCATCTCCTGCAACGTGTTCAAAAACTGCAAAACAGTGCAGCACGCTTCACTCTCAAGATTCCACGCTCTGATCATATAACACCTCATCTTCGTAACTTGCACTGGCTTCCAGTAGAGGCTAGAATCAAGTATAAAATAGCTTGCCTTTCTTTCGGTGCTGTTCACTCTTCTGGTCCTGTCTATCTCTCCAAACCAGTAACTCTCTACACACCTGCTCGCTCCCTACGTTCTTCCTCTGACTGCTGCACACTCAAGGTTCCTCGGGTCCACACGAAATCTTTTGGTGAACGATCCTTCTACTATTTAGCACCTCACTTATGTAATTCCCTCCCACAACATGTCCGCTCGTCTGACTCTATCTCCACCTTTCGCTCTGCCCTTAAAACTTACTTGTTTTAGACATATTATGATTGATTAGTGTTTGTGTGTGAGGTGTGTGTATGTGTGTGTGTGTGTGTGGGGGGGGGGGGGGGGTCCGTTTCATTGCATAAATCTTGTAAAAAAAATGTATTTAAAATTATTTTATAATTCGTATCTTGTATGTAGAATGTCTACGTCTTGTAAACTTTAAATGCTTGTAAATGAGGTAGAAGGGTATTTTTGTTTTCCTCCGCAAAATTTGTCTATTATAATTAGTCATGTAATTGGTATGTCGATGGCAGTATGATTTTATTTGATGTTGCAGTATTGTATTTAAACTTGATTGAGAATGTGAATGTGGTCTATGTTTTTTCTTAGAATTTCCATATTGTAACTATTTTACTCTTGTATAATGTGTGTGTATGTGTCCGTGCGTGCGTTCATGTGTGTGTGTGTGAGTGTTTGTGCATGTATGTGTGTGTGTGCCTGCATGCATACAGGCGTGCGTATGTGCGTGTGTATGTATGTGTGCGCACACGTACGCACGTGTGTGTGTGTGTGTGTGTGTGTTTGTGTGTTCGTTCTTTAGTTTAACGTCTGTTCACCCGCAAGTGATATTAGACAACAACAAAAAACAAACAAACAAAACCAAAAAAAACCAAAAAAAAAAAAAAAAAAAAAAAAAGAAAAAAAGTGTGTGTGTGTGAAATTAATGAAGCCTACATCAGATAGCTACTGAAGTGAGAGTGTGTGTGAATGCGTGAATGGAAGTATTATGTATGTGTTTTCCCTACACATCTATTCATACAAATCTAACACACATCTATTCATACAAATCTAACTGAGTGCATATAAAAATTACATTAACAGATATATAAGATGGGAGGGAAGGGAGGACATACAGTAACATTTCAAACTGATGTAACATGAAGAATTAAACAAGTGTGTCTTAATTTCTAAATGGCTAACAACAAGAATATAATAACACAATTTAAACCAACAATTAATTAGTAACTCAAAGAAAAATACCAACCGGACTTATGTGCAGGATTTCTGAAAAACGTTTAAGGAGATTAAAGTCGTTTAAGATTTTTTCAATGGTTAAAGGCGTTTGATGGTTCAGCAATTCACCATCAGTTTTGTTGATTTGTTCTTTAATTCTAGGACAATATAGGAGCAAATGATTTATAGATATTTGATTTCCACATATACACTTAACGTCTTTAGAAAATTTTGTTTTAAAAGCATTTAAACGAAGTTTAAACATCAAAGATACGATTTGTCTTAAACTTGTATCTTTGAGCTGTTTTAAAATTAAGTAGGAATTTATTGTACTTGAGCCTTTTATACAATAGCGTGAATATTGACTGTCTGAAGTCATTAACATGCTGTCAAAATTTTCTTTGGATAATTTTTCAATATGTTTATAATATTCATGCAGATCTAAATTCACATTAAGATGAATCGTTCCCTCAGAATTACGCGCTGCACTTCTAGCTGCTCGATCAACCAATTCATTTGAGTATATTCCACAATGGGAGGGAACCCAATAAAAAGTTACACTAATGTCTTTACTCGATAATTGATTAATTAAATGTTTGATCTCTAATATCATTTCAAGGCGTATGTTAACATTTTGACCTTTAATAGCTTGTAATGCTGATTTCGAATCTACACAAAGTAATATTTTACAAGCATTTATAGGTAATTCTGCAGTATATTGTAATGCCATTAAAATAGCTAACAATTCTGCAGTAAAAATGGAATAATATTTACCTATATAATATCGTTTCTCTATTTTTAACGAGGGTATTACATATGCTGCTCCTGTATTCCCATTTTGAAGAACAGACCCATCTGTGTATATTTTAATACATCCACTATAACAACTTTCCATATGTAAATTAACTAAGTTTTTTAATATGTTTGGAGATTGACTTTTGTTAATATCTGTATGATCAATATCAAAAGCAGGTTTAATTTGTTCCCAAGGCGGTACTGGCGAAAAAGATGGCTTAGCTGCAATTTCTTTATTTTTTAATTCTTTACAATTAATAATATCGGAGACAAAGGAATTAATTGGTTGCAAAGATTGAATTGTTTTAGCTCTTTTAACAAAATCATGTTCAGTATCTAACTTAACTTCTTCTTTACAAAATGTATCATATACTGATGATTTTAATACAAAATTTGCAGCAGAAATCTTTCTATATTCGTCGAGAGGTAGAATACCTGCTTCTTTATATGATCCTAGATTATAAGCATGAGTTGGTACCCCAAGTGCCAGTTTAAAAGCTTTACAATCGATGCATTGTAGTTTGCTTAACAAATATTTTGGAGCACTAAAGAACATTTCCTGAGCATAAATTAATCGTGATCGTACAAGAGAATTAGCAAGACATATAAGCGCTTTTGTATCTTGTCCCCAACGCTGTTTACTTATAATTTTGAGAAAATTTAAAGCCTTTCTTGCTTTGTTTAATATGTAATCTATATGTTGATTCCAAGTAAGTTTTGATGAAAGGAAAACACCCAGAAACTTCACACTCTGCGTGTAATTGATTACTGTGCCATTGATGGTAAAAACTGGAAGTTTTTCTGGGTTGCATCCCGAATTAAAAAGTACTATATGTGTTTTTTCTAATGATAAAGTTAAGCCATTTTCTTTCATAAATGTATTTATTTTATCTAATTCACGTTGATATAATTTTTTGGTATAGTTCAAGGATCTAAGTGGAGTTTTACGCTTCATTGTTACCTTCATCCACATGCAGATATCGTCTGCGTACTGAGCTAAGACTGTGTCTTTAGATATATTATTTGGTAGATCTGCTATCAATATATTAAACAAGATAGGTGAAATAACAGAACCTTGTGGAAGACCCATCTGAAGTTCTCTGGGATTTGAATATGTACTTCCAACTCTTACTTGTATAAATCTATCTGATAAGAAATTTTCTATATAGTTATACATATTACCTGTAACATTGTGATTTTGAAGTTTTTGTAATAGTCGATAGTGCCATACTTGGTCGTAAGCTTTTTTCACATCAAAGAAGGTTGCAAGAATATTTTTTCGCCTTGCAAGCTGTTGCTTGATTTGTGTCGTGAGTTTTACTAAGTGTTCTGTAGTAGACCGGCCTTTTCGGAAACCTGCTTGATTATTAGGTATAATGCTTTGTTTTTCACAGACATGAATTAATCTATTTAATACGATTTTTTCCATAAGTTTGCATACATGAGACGTCAACGAGATGGGTCTGTAGCTGTTTCTATCAGACCTGGGCTTGCCTTGCTTATGTATAGGAATAACAATTGAATGTTTCCAGATAAAGGGCATTTCTCCATCAGCCCAACATTTCTGAAAAATTACATGTAAAAAACTGATGACATTATGTGGTAAATGCCTTAACAGTTCATACGATATCCCATCTAATCCAACAGATGTTTTGTTTTTACTAAGATATAGAATACATTCTTTAACTTCATCTAGAGTAATATCGGCATTCACATAACTTTTTATTGTGGGCTTCATCTGTTGTGGTCTTATTTTTCTCTTCATTTTCTCTATATTGTCTATTTTCAGCAGATAATCCAGTAGTTCTACTGTAATTTGCAAACATATCAACAAACGCTTCTGCTTTTTCTTGATTAGAAGGTAGATCTGAATTTTCAAGTTTTATTGGACACTGCGGTAAATGTATTCCGTTCTTCATGGTTTTCATTTTTTCCCATACCTTTTGCATATCTTTATAGCTATAAACTTCATTAGTACAAAAGGATGACCAGTACTGTCTCTTGGCTTGTGCATTAACCCTATTTGCTCTATTTTTTGCCATTTTTGACTCTATATGATTTGGGAGAGAGTGTTCTTTTATGTAAACTTCAAATGTTGTCCATTTTTCTGCTCTAGCGTTCTCACAGTCTTCATTCCACCAGATATTACCAGAATGTTTATGAGACTTCTTTGATTTACTCATAGGGATGGACTCATTAGCAGCGCCAAGAACTGCATTAGTAAATATAGAGTACAACTCATGAACGTCGGTATCATTTGTGTCACCAAAGTGAAGTGTTGATAGTTGTTGTGAAAACTTATCCCAATCAGCAAGTTTGTAATTATATTTGGGGATTTTTTCCTCTGTTGTATCTGTGGATCCCCTATTAATAAACTCAAAACTGGTAATAACTGGAATGTGGTCACTATTTAGGCTATACTTTAAAGTATTCCATTCACAAATTGGAGCTAGATTGGGAGATACAAGAGTCAGGTCAATAGCGGTTGCCCTGTGATTAGGATTATCGGGAATACGTGTTACTCGACCGTCGTTCAGAAGATATAAGGATGAATCAACAATATTTTCAATAAAGCGATTGCTTGTAATGTTTTCACAGTTCTTCTCCCAGAATGGGGCGTGTGCATTAAAATCTCCTGTTATGAGTACTTTTTTACCTTTATCTGCTTGAAATGTACGGATCCATTCAGTGTTATTATCATCTGGTCCCTTTGGTAAGTAAACAGAAATGACAGTTAATAGGATGTTATCAATTTGAACTGTCACAGCACAGGAATGTACATTAGGTAAATCTGGTGGAACAGGGCTAGGGCACAGAGTGTAATTTACCCCTGTATACACGTAAATGGCTGTATTAATTTTCCCGTTAGTGTCTTCTTTTTGAATGATAGGAGGGAAATAATAATTATCTAACTTAGGAAGCTTTTCTTTCTTAACATGTTTTGTGTGTGTGTGTGTGTGTTGTGTGTGTGTGTGTGTGTGTGTGTGTGTGTGTGTGTGAGGAAGTAAGGGAACGTTGTGTGTGTGTGTGTGTGTGTGTGTGTGTGTGTGTGTGTGTGTGTGTGTGTGTGTGTGTGTGTGTGTGTGTGTGTGTGTTGTGTGTGTGTGTGTGTGTGTGTGTGTGTGTGAGGAAGTAAGGGAACGTTGTGTGCAATCATCATGTTTATTTTACTTTTTAATGATTCATTATTTGTTTGCCTTTAATGTTCTTGTTATCAATGTAAAGCGCACTGAGCTCATGTAAGAAAGAGCGCTATATAAATTTCCATTATTATTATTATTACAGTGGAATCCGATTAATTGGCCATCGGATAATCAGCCAATTTCCTCTGGGACGGAATTTTTTCTTCTTAAGCATGTGTTATTTTGTTCGTTTTTACGGCCAAAGCTGAAATCTTCAATTTCGCTTTATTGGCCACTTTTTCTCTCTAATTTTTCCTCTTTACCCCTTTTTGAGAGGGAGAACAACAGAGGCAGACAAACTGACAACACGCTTTTGACGTTTACATGGTTGAGTGTGAAGTTGGAAGACCCTGCATGGCGTTAAAATCACTCAAGAAAACAAAATCATTGTCTTTTACTCGTGCTTCTGTCAATTTGTAGGATTAATAAACACACACACACACATCACAAAAAGGGAAAGAATTTGAATTTGAGCTGCAACATTTAATTTTGACGTCATTGCTTTTGACTTGCATAATTGCGTCATACAGTATCTTGATGTTCGTTTTATCGTCCGATTCGCTTTATCGGCCATATTTTTCCTGGTCCCAAAAGTGGCCGATTAAGCGGATTCCACTGTATTATCACATAAACAAAGAAACAAATCAAACAATCTGTTTTTTTCTTCAGTTTCTCGCTCTTTGTGACACATAATTAAACTTGAAAATCATATTTTGTTTATGAATATTATATTACTATATTGCTTTTGACTTGCATAATTGCGTCATACAGTATCTTGATGTTCGTTTTATCGTCCGATTCGCTTTATCGGCCATATTTTTTCCTGGTCCCAAAAGTGGCCGATTAAGCGGATTCCACTGTATTATCACATAAACAAAGAAACAAATCAAACAATCTGTTTTTTTCTTCAGTTTCTCGCTCTTTGTGACACATAATTAAACTTGAAAATCATATTTTGTTTATGAATATTATATTACTATTTCTCTAACATAGTTTTTAAGAGCTAAAATTGGATTCAACAGAAGTGATACCTGGCATAACATCATTTGTATTTCAACATTTTTAGATATATAAGTCCCTGCCTGTCCAACTCACCAAAGTAAGGCGACAGAGGCACGACTTTCAGCGTCTTGTTATAAGGAAGAGAAGTTCCATTGGAGACCCTCATTTCCACTCTGTGGTCCTTGGTCATGTTGTTCACTACTATCGTAACCCAGAGCTCTGCGGACGGGAATGCAAACTAATGTAGTTTCAGCTAAATAGCCTATATCATTTCTTATTCAATGTGTTTTTTCCCTCTTTTTTCCCTTAGCAATAAACGTGCAGAAACACGTAAACAACATTTACTGTATGTCCAAATTACTGCTTTTCCTATGATCTATGCCTATGTACTATACTATAGTATTATATATAAAATAATATTATTATGGATAGCGATACACTGACATTTTTTCATAGCTATATTATGGATACTATACATGACACGATGATAATAGTGCTTTCCACTTGATGTATTATGCGTCGAATAAGTCCGTCTACTTTCTAAGTGCATGTATAAATCGACCGTTTATTGCAACTGTTTAAGTGTATGTGTGTTCCATAATGGTAGGATACGTTATTCAAATGGTCAGCTTGAACTACATAATGGTACACATAGTACATTTGGTGTCCATTAGGGGGGTTATTAAAACAAATTCGATGAAAGAAAAGAAGCAGGGCGAACAATCTAACTACAGTAATTAAATTTATGAAATCTGTTCATTATAAGAATGGCTAGTGTAAAACACCGTACAAATCCACAAGTGTAGAGTGGCGTTATATTGTTTGTTTGGTGTGTTTGTTCCCACGAAAGACGGAAGAAAACAACTTTTAATACTTCGGATATGATGCCTTTATCACACATACACTATAGAACACAACAAAACATCTTCGATGAACAATCCAGTTAACCATGATTTATCAAGTTAAGCTAAAGAGTAAGCAATGTTTAGTTGAACACAGTGTAGTTTCAAACACCATTCCGTTGATACGTGGGTATCTGAATACAGCTGTGGTGCTATTTACAATGTTGTTTAGTTCTTATCGTTAGCAGGTCACACGGGCTCACTCAGTGACAAGAGATTCTCTTCAAGAGAATTAAGCCTTTCAAATGTACACACATGCAAGCATACCCTACCAATATTCATTCATGTTGTTTATGACCACACCCACTGCTAGGACCATTATCAGGGTTTGTCACCATGTACAAATACTAGTTATCTTGTACTTCATCACCACCATCCCTGAATGTTTGGCATTGAAAAATCCCACTGAGATGCACCATTCTGCCGTTTCTGGGAAAGGGATAGGGTTAGAATCAGCCCAGGATTATTTTGATAAAACTGAATGAAGCAGGCTTTGATATTAACGGTCGCGAACATGACGAGATGACCAACGTACCATATTGCTGAACTATTTACCATCTGTTGGCGAGTTGCTCGGATGGAAGAAAGGCAGGTCATAATCAGGTTCGCAACCCGTCCACGCAACGGAGCGATCACATTCAATCATAATTCGAGACATAAAATATCTCTGATAAGCAATAGTCACGAGCACGTAGTTGTTCCTCGCGCACGTCTGGTACTGGAAATCCACGTGTGGGAACTGACTCTCTTCATCCGGGTATTCCCATTTTGGGGATACATCAGGACGAACAGTGCGTATCACTATATTGCATTTTAAGAAAGTTGACTGGTTCCAAGGGTGGTTCTCTGCTTTGTGGGAGTAGCGAATGCCAACAGTGGATGCTGTAACCATGAGTTTTTTCCTTCGGGTGTTATTGCAGTTGACAATGTCAGTTGTGCACACTGTGGCGTGTGCATAGGAAGTGCGTCTTGGAGTGTAGCATGGGCGTGTGGTGTCTGCAGAGATAATCTGATATGGATTAACCAATACCATTATTGTGTGGCATCAATTAACCCCTTCACTACAAAAAAGTATTGATTTTCTTATATAACTTTAACGAGACTAGACTCAGTCTGGGAATATAATTTTCGTGATTTGAAAACCATCATTCCAGGACTATGACATCATTTTATGGCATCACACAGGCAGTAGTATTAGACACTTGTTGTATCCCTTAAACTTTTCAGTCTGTTTTTAAGTATTTGATAGTAAATTGAGATCAAAAATCAATTTTGTACTCTTCCAATAACTTTGTAACCTGCATATTTCGATTATGCGCCCTAAAAAACACACCATAATTAACCACTGAGATGGTAAATGTATTCCACTTTGTAAGCAACATATAAGGTGATCAGACCAATTTAGCCGCCATATTGGAAGCTGTCATGGCTGCCATTATTCGCAAATCCAGAAGCAACATCCATGTAAAATACTTTGCACTACTTCCATGCATTATATCCCAGGTGGATGATTGCTTCTAACCAGTAGTGTTTAGGTGGTTTCACTTTCAGGAAATGTGCTCCTTGACTATAACCACTTATGGTCATGCAAAATTCGAGCATGTTAGGTCCCTCCGTTCAAACGTTATTGTGTTACCATGTAAAAAAGCCTCTGATGTGGCACATTTTATGGTCCAGTGACCTTGACCGTTGTCCAATGACCTTCATTTACAAACATGGCCTATATATTCTAACTACCTAGGGGTATGCAAAATGAGAGTATTATAGCTCCCTCCGTTCAAACGTTATCGTGTTACCATTAACAAAGCCTAAAAAACGGCTCATGTTGTGCTCCAAAGACATTGGCCTTTGATCAATGACCTTACTTTGCTTACTGGTCCTATGTATTATAAGTATCTGTGTGCATGTAAAATATTAGCTTCCTTGGTCCATCAGTTCAAAAGTTATTGTGTTAACATGCATGCATACACACATAGTCAGCCATCCAGTCAGCCAGAAACAAACAGACAGACAGCAGTGAAAGCATAACCAACTTCGCTTCGCGGCTGATAAAGATCATACACATATGCTAAAGATTTCAGACAGTACACGTATAAGCCAAAACAGCAAAAGTAATTGCTTCCTTATACAGCCGAACTCGCTTATAATGAAGCAAAAAACATTTTCCTGGCCGAACTGTCTTCTTCTTTCTTATCTATTATCAAAACTCGGATATAAGGAACTCGCTTATAAGAAGCCTTGGTTATAAGCCAGCAAATTCCTTCTCCCATCCGCAATGGAAACTTGGATATAAGAAAATTATGTCATACAAGAGAGTTGGTTTGCAGTTCATGTTCTTATAAGCGAGTTCTATTTTCTTATAAGCGAATTACCATTGACAACATTTTCTTAAAGACCCATCAGATCACGTATCAAAAATCACGGGTTTCACGTGTTTTCCCTCTTATAGCTGGTAAGAAATCTTGCTTTGACCAAGTATTGACTCCCATACAAATGGCCCCCAAATTGAAAACGAAACATCATTTTAAAGAGCAGCCTCAATTTGAAGTTGGGGGAATTTTGTATCTAGAAAAAAAACAAGGGTTTTAATTGTGTTGGGTCAGTGTGTCTTTAAAAAATGAGTTGGACCTGAATAGAAAGCATGTTCTGAGAAAATTTAAGTCCTTCCAAAAAGGGAAAGTTTACCTCATACCTGTTGCGCAACAGAGATGTCTAAACAGTACAGGCACTTGATTGCAAGACTAATGGAGTTGTTTTTTTTCCTTTATTTCATACTTTCCTTCAGTATTCTGTGCAAAATAAATGTTGAGCAGAAGAAAAAAATATGAGTGCCTGTACTTTTGTGTTGGTGGTATAGAGACTGTCTATCCTTTTATTTTTAGCAGCAATGGCAGAGAGAAAAAGGCAATCCATTTATTTAAGGCGATAAATACAAATAACTGAATATGTGGACACAAATCCACATAAACACGAAAGCAAACGATTAATGAAAAGCTGCATGGGTGGACAGTAAATGGTAATAGTTCAGTACAAGAAAGGTGAAGGGGTACGCATTTGATAACAGTAAACAGGATTTAAAAAAAAGCTTGTTTACATGACATGATGGAAGGGGGGGGGGGGGCGCTTGCTCACCAGATAACCTGCCGACATTGTAATAGGCAAATCTGTTGTATGTAGCAGGTGGAGGGGGACAGATAGAGAGTTCGGAGTACCCAGGGGCATAATTCAATGACTGGTTGGGCTGGGAATACTGATACTCGTTTCTAGAAAAACAACTGGTTTCCTTTTGACCTTCTACCGTTTGAATATTGATGTTCATGTCTAGAAACCCCTGACTCTCTCTTGACATACTATAATTATTCTGTTTACGCCACATACGTTTGATGTTTTCCGCTAGTTTGGTGGAGAGAGAGAGAGACGAGAATGAGACCGAGAGAGAGAGAGAGAATATGTATCGCAGAGAGGAGTGGAAGAGAGTTGAGAGAAAGCACAGGACGAGACAGAGAAAGGAAGTGACGAAGTGAGAGAGCAGAGAGAGAGACAGGGAGAACAAACAACAAAGAGAGGAAAACACAGATGAGACGAGAGAGAGAGAGGAGATCAGAGATAGTTGACAGGCATTTGCGAGAGATGGAGTAAGGAGAGATAGGAGAGAGAGGAGTGATTGGGAGAGAGAGTGATGACAGAAGGAGAGAATGAACGAGAACGAGAGAGAGAAGAGAGAGAGAGAGAGAGACAGAGGACAGAGAGACAGAGACAGAGAGACAGAATCAGAGAGAGACAGAAAGCGAGAGATAGAGAGAAGAAGAGAGAGAGAGACAGTAGAGACGCTCTCGAGACGGGAGACTTAGGAACGAGAAGAGAGAGATCTCGAAATAAAAGAGTAAGGGCTTTGAGATGACGAAGAATCAAACGATCAACGACGATCAACGACCGATCAACGATCAACGATCAACGATCAAATCAACGAAAATTTAATGATCAAGGCCATCTGCCCATGCTCATATAGGGAAAAGGGGGGAGGGGAATACATGTAAAAGCAGGGAAGAAGAAAGAAGAAAAAAGAAAAAAAAGAAAAAAAACAATAAATAGGATACATATAAGTTATCAAAACGGTTATCAAATCAACATAATTATTACTAAACATGGAACAACATTATACCATTGCAGTAGCAACAGTGCAGTAGCAATGGGACAACTTCGTTAATAAGAAATAACCGTGTATTACGTTAAATATAGTGGAAGGGAGTTGAAAGGGAGGGGTAAAGATGGACATTCAAGTATTAGATGAATTTCTAAGCTCAAATTCTTTGGAAATAAAATTTGCAAGACTAAACGTGTGTTTAGGGCTTGCTAAAAGCATCGACATTTTAAATTTGTTCGTGGGATTAGTGAAAAATTTTGTGGGCAAGAACATCTTTCGTAGAGCATTATATTTGGGACAAATAAGAAGAAAATGGTATTCAGATTCGTTAGTGTTGGAACAAAAGGGACAACTGTGATCTGTTTGGGCTTTTGAAAAGCGAAAACGGTGGGGTTTTAGACATGACACACCTAGTCTGAATCTAATTATTGATTTGCGTAAATTTATGTTTTTCATTTCAGATAAATATGGAGAAAGGCTATGTGATGACTTAAATGAAGAAAAGAATTCAAATCGCTGTTTAGAATGCATGTCACTATTCCATCCTTGTCGAAAACAATCAATTAGCCTTTGTTTAAATTCTCGTAAGAAAATATAATCATTCCCAACCCCTTGATTTTCCAATATGAACCCAAACCCATAATAATACAATGTAAAACAAACAGATGAAACCCAATTATTCCTATTTCTACAATGCAAATTATAAAGAGTTTGATAAGCTTTGTAGGGAAGGCGATCTACAGGCATTTTCACAATTTTTAGCCAATATTTAATACATCTGGTCTTAGTTGTTACATCTAAAGGAAATCTGCCCGTCTCGCCATATGCTAGAGCACTAGGTGTTTTTACACTAACGTTAAGGAATCTCTTAATTGCAAACAAATGTATTTTTTCTATTATACTATGATCTGCTACAAGGCCCCAAACTTCACATCCATAAGTAAGCATCGGCTGTATTTGACAGTCGAATAGTTTAAAAAAATAAATGGGGACAGTGATTACCAAGCTTCCATAATATTTTTAGTATACATAGCACTGACTTTTTTGCTCTAGTTGCTATATCGTTAAGAGAGTGAGAAAAGGTTAACCCAGTTGAGAAAATAATCCCTAAGTACTTATACTGGTTAACAACTTCTATTTTCTCATGACCATAAAACCACTTTTCACGGAGTGCGAGATGCCCACCCTTTTTGAACACTACGATTTTAGATTTATCTAAATTGACAGTGAGCCTAAGTTTATCTGCAGTATTTTTTAAAATATTGAGTTGTTGTTGAAGTCCAATAATGGAGTAAGACAAAAGAATGATATCATCAGCGAATAACATTATTAGAATTTCTATGAGATCAGGTGAAATTGGAATGCCATGTTTGCCCTTAAAGATTATTTTGTTTGTTAATTCGTTAATGAAGAGTGAAAATAATATGGGGCTGCATATGTCTCCTTGTTTTAAGCCCCGTGGGCAGAAAAAGGTATCTGTAAGGTCACTTTTACAGCGTACTTTTGCTTTAACAACTGAGTACATACTTTTTAAAGCCATAAACATTTTCCCTTTAATTCCGTTTTTCTTTAATACCCCCCATAGTAAATTTCTGTCGACAAGATCAAATGCTTTTTTAAAGTCAATGAATGCAATATATAGTTTCTGATTGCTAGATAGTTGTTTTTTTGCTAAAGCAAAAAGAGTATAGATGTGGTCTATCGTACTGTATTTCTTTCTGAAGCCGGCTTGCATTTCATTAATTAAATTATTACTTTCAACCCACAAAGTTAAATGTTTATTTAGAATATAACTATATAATTTCCCACTAATGTTCAAAAGTGAAATTCCTCGATAGTTGTCTGGTAAATTAATATTGCCCTTCTTGTGTATTGGTTGTATTAAAGCTTCAGACCAATTAGTAGGGAACAGTCCAGAGTCAAACAGTTTATTAAAGTAAATTGTAAGAAAGGGAACAACTTGGGTATCAGCATATTTATAAAACTCACTACATAACCCATCTGGTCCAGCAGCTTTATTATTTTTTAAAGCTTTTATGGCATCCTTTACCTCAATTTCAGAAATTTCTTTTTCTAGTATAGAAATATCATAATCTGGGCCTTTTATATTTGTACTATGATTATATCATCCGAGTTATCTAAATCTTGCATAAGAGATTCGAAATTAAATACTTTACTAAAATGCTGAAACCATTGGTCGTTTGTTATATCATTAGTGGTTGGTGTGACTTTTGATACACTTTTTATAGTTTTCCAAAATAGTTTTGGATCATTCTTGCTATCATCTATTGTTTTTATTAAATGTTTTTTATGTTCTTGTTCTTTCTCATTTAATGTGTGTTTGTAATCTCTTAATAGATTACAATATGTCACTCTAAGTTCTTCTTTTATTTCTGCTATGTTACACTGTTTAAACTGGCGTAAAGCTAATCTAGCTTGTTGTCTTTTCCCCCAACAATCTGAATCAAACCAAGGCTTCTTTTTATCCTTGCCAATAGTAATTATTTTGTGCATACAGTTACCTGCTTTATATAAAGCTTCATTAAATCTACCAAGTGCCAAATTAATATCTACATTTATTAGATTCAAAGCACTATCAAGAAGTAATTGTACATCTTTAGAAGAAAACTGTGCAACATATTCTGGTTCTTTTTCCTTCGTCCATACAAATTTACTTACTTTGCATATTTTCTTTACATTTTTCTTACATTGATAATGATTAGCAAGCTCTAACTCAAAATGAACTGGCATATGTTTCGACTCAATTCTGGACAATACCTTTAGTTTTACACCTAAATGAATAATAGAATGCGACAATAAGAAATAGTCTATTACACAAGCACCATTAAAGGCTACATACGTGCAATGACCCTGTTCATCACCTGCTAGCAATCCATTAAGAATAACAACATTAAACTGCTCGCACACTTCAAGGAGATACTTCCCAAAATCATTGACAACAATATCCTCAGAATTCCGTGCAAACAGTGATACTTCATCAGTGTCATCTTTCCAGTCTTCAAGAGGCCCCCCATTTGGTAAACAAAGTTCCTTGGCATTTCGACTTCCAGTTCTTGCATTGAAGTCTCCAAATATTAACAAAGGAAGATCCCCCCCCCCCCATAGTCTTGCATCAGATCAAGTATGCACTGTTCTAAAAGACATACACCATTTACTATTTCTGTTTCACAATAATACTGACTGTTAAGTGGAGGTAAGTACATGCCTATTAATAAACAATCCAGGGAATAACCAGTTAAGTCCTTTGAAAGTTTTAGAATTATACAATTGTCCAGTTCTGCGTGAATATGGTTTAACATATGTACCATCTGTGTCTTGACTAACATAATTACCCCTCCAGATAGACGCGCTGTAGCTGCATCTGATAGTTTTACACCTGGGGACACAAATGCTCTGTAATTTGGAAAAAGATGGGATGGGAAATCAATGGAGAAAGTTTCAGTTAATAAAACGAAATCATATGATATTAGAAATGATCTGAATTCTGGATCATATATTTTAGATAGCCCTTCAATATTATAGTTCAAGAAGGAAAGAGTGCTGCTGGTAATGCTATTTGCTAAGTGATTAACATGGGCAGGGCCTGATCCCTAGGTGTTTGTGTCTGAGGCAGTGTCAACTGTGCGTTGGTAGTAGTACTTCTCCCACGAAACTTTAAGAGAGTGGGGTGTCGAGAGAGAACAGAGAGAGAAGAAGCGAGAGATAAAAGGAGAGAGAGGCTAGAGAGAGAGAGAGACGGAAGAACCAGGAGTGATGGAGGTGAGAGAATGAAGAAGCATGAATGAGAGAGAGAGAGAGAGAGATTGAGGAGAGAGTGTGAGAGAGAGAGAGAGAGCGGGAGTGAGAGAGAGAGATGCACTTCATAATAATTTCCCCCCATCTTGCATGTCCTCTTTTTATTTTTATTGAATTTTTTTTCTCCATTTTACAGAATTCAATAAACACACAGAACATTGAATATACAAAAGCATTATAACTAATATAAGCCAGGAATAAGTTTAAAGTTTAACAAAAATAGGGAAGAATGACAAGTGTAAAGATGGAAATTAGATAAAGATTAACACTAAATATATACCTGGCCAGCAATTATTATAGATTAACACACAACACACACAAAAAACAAACACACGCACACACAAACACACATGCACCTACACGTACCATGCTAACATAAACAAAAGCAATAAATTACATCATATAATCATTTGGAGAAGAGAATACATGGAAGTTAATATGGGTTATTACAACAGGAATGGAACCTTTAAAAATAATCATTGTGTTATTAAGTTATTTCTTTTTTTTAGTTTTTGTTTTAATCTTAGACTATCAAGAATACAAATGACAACATAATCAACACTTTAAATCAGTGGTACACAGTCATATAATAAAAAGGTAGATAAGAAATAGTCGGGGAATAGGGAAACCAGTTTTCCTCAAATTGTCTTAAAATGTCATTCTCCTGATTAAATCTGTATTTAAAAATGGTAAGAAAACTCTGCTAGTCAGGGCGGACATTTTGTAATTTACACTTGTAAATGTAGAATTCAGCAAAATGCAGAATGAAATATATGGTTTTATCAGTTTTCACATTAGGTTTCATGCTAAACAACACCAACTCTTTATCCACATTCAAATTATTACAATGTTGACAATTATCTGTTAGTAAACACTGCATATTTGTTTCAAAATCTCTGTAATGTCAAGCGCATGTCCTCATTTTAACATCGTTTTATCACTCAATAAGTATCTTTATTACTCATAGATCCTATCAGTGTTAAAAGCTTTTCTTCTCTTCGCCTCTGTTGTCTTTCCAGCAGCAGGTTGAGTGTGTAAAGAAAGGGGTTGAGGGCTGAGTTCAGTGGCATCACCAGGATGGCCATCACCACATTGAGTTCCCCTGACACAGACACCCCCTGTGAGGCCAGTACCCCCAGCAAACCAATGGGGAACCAGCACAGAAAGTCTGACATCACCACCGTGAACAAGCGACGAGCTATGATGGCATCCTGAGATCGCTGACTGCTGGTGCCAGCTGTTAGTGTGTTGAACTGAATGGACCAGTAGATCACTGCCTGGCCTGTGGCTATGACTTGGAACAGGATGAAGTTCAAAACTATCATTATACCAAAGGAGTAGTTCCGACCTAAGAACATTTTTGTGGTAACTGGCAGAGGTATGCATATCCCTGTCTGGCTGTAGAACTCCCAGAGAACTAACTCAGGCATCAGTGGAGTAACTGCAAGAGCCAAGCCGCTGATCCATGCTAGACAAGCAGCCAGATGTGCGTTCCATCCTTGGAAGTGCAGGAAACTCAGTGGAAATCGAACAACGAGGAACCGATCTATTGTGATCAAGCAAATCAAGAAAGAGGACACCTCACAAGAGAGTAATGAGAAAATTCCAGCCACTTTACATGGGACACTGCGTTTCCATGCTGTATCTTCCCAGACGTAAACGGACTCATACATTATGTCAGCTATTCCTATGACCATCAGATAAACTCCCATAAGGAAATCAGACACACACAAATGAAGGACAAAGACACTAAATCCGGGTGAACGACTGCCTTTTAGAGAATACACACGGAACACAAAACTCACACCATTACCTAACAAAGCCAAACTGCTGAAGAGGGCTAGACATACTCTGTAAGCATTAGACCTCAGTAGATTCAGGCATGAAGACAGGCTATCTTGTGGCGCGATACATTTGTGGAGACCAGGGAGCAACATGACTGCACAGCATACCTTGTAATGGTCTGCATATACGGTTTGCAGGTGTTGCAGACCCTCCAGAATGTGTTTATCAATGCTTGAGAAAGGACATCCCCTCAGGTCCAGAACTTGAAGCTTACTCAAGGATTGAAAGCCTTCTACACCTACATGCTGTAAACTGCTATGAGACACATTCAAAGAAACAATCTCTGGAAACAGGCCAAGAATGTTAGTATCCAAGATGTGGACAAGGGTCCTGGACAGATCTAGAGTCTTTAACTGACCAAATGGTTTTACTGTATGCCTTCCGGTATAACCTGTTATTGGGTTATCAGATAAAAATAATGATTTTAGATTTGATGCATTCAGCAACACTTTAAGGCGCATACTGACAAGACCATTATTGCTCAAATCAAGGGTAATGACATTGGACAACTTGATATCAGAAACATTTGTCAGCTGACAGTCAGCCAGACTGAGGTAGACCAGCATGGTGTTGGTTGACAGTTCAGCCAGGGTCATCCCACTGCCTCTCCCGTTCAGATACATCAGCTCAGGATAATTGTGGGCAGGGAAAGATCGCTGACAGGTGAAGGCCAGACCATGACAGACACAGTGCTCTGGGCAGTGCTGGTCACACAACAGCTCATCGTCTGACCGAGGACAATGGTTGAGACCATCACACACCTGACTGGGATGAACACATATCCTGGAACGAAAACATCGGTAATGACCAGGGCAGGTGTAGCGGTCACAGTCTGTTTCATCCTCGTGGTCTGGGCAGTCGTATAGACCGTTACACCTGGTAAAGGTGGGCAGACAGTGTCCATCATCTGCACACTGGTAGTGAGTGTCTGGACACACCTGGAGGGATGGGGACTGTCCGTCCTGTGCAGTGGGCAGAGGGGTGATGGTGGTGCTGCCGTTTCTAGCAAAGTCAATCACAGCTCTAAAGGGAGTCGAGGGCTGCTGGTGATTGTGAACGATTTCCTTTGTGACAGGACACCTGCTTTCGTCCTCTTCATTGAAGCAGTCTATCTGGCCATCGCAGAACTGGTTGCTGGTGTAGCACTGCGAATTAAAGTTGTTTGTACACACACACACACACACACACCACACACACATACACACACACACACACACACACACACACACACACACACACACACACACACATCACACGCACGCACGCACGCACACACACAAACATAGATAGACAGATCGACGACCGACAGAAGGACCCACACAACACACAGATCACTTACAAACATACATACGTCGCACAGATGAACACGCGTTCAGATGGACAAATATAAATACATAAACATTCACATAGAGAGAAAGGACTGACTGACATAATTTTATAGACATACATACACACAGAGATGCATACATTCATATGATATACATTCATACAGAGGTGCAGATAGATAGACAGATATATAATTTGCTTTGATAACACTTTTTTGTTTCCAATGTCTGTATTTATGCACCCTTTTACTATTTCTGGTTTATCTTAGTGCTAGTTTTGCTTTTATTGTGGACTTTCAATCTCGTGCAAAAGAGGACAGCAATTCTCTTGTATAATGACTTCTTGCTCAAGTTGGACATCCACATGGACAATCAAATTGCAGGCTGATCATGCAAACCGATGAGACCTTCTCTTAGGTCGAAACAACTGTCTTTGCATAAGGCACTGTCCCTCCCCCATTGGGAGGAAAAGTAAATCAGCACATTATTTTATTTTTATTTTCTTCTTTTCAGAACACAAAACAAATCTTAAAGTTAAAGCTAAATGAGTTTGTTGATGATGTTCACAAATTGGACACATAAAGGTTTAATGAAAGCAAATTATTCTCCATTTCAAATGCACCAACTTTTCAGCCATTCAGATTGGGGGTATGGAGCTCAGCTAATAACTGATATTTTTCTTTCATTCATACGAAATAGATAGATATATAGATAAATAGATAGATAATTTCTCTTTTGGAGATATAAATGAATACTTGAACTTGAACTTGAAATATACTATCACAGACATATCTAAGTTTGTCTTAATGTATCAGAACTAACAAGCACGCAAACACACTGAATTAAGGGAGGTTAAGGCTATGAACTGTTCATCATTAACCCCATCGCTGCCTGCCCCGTGTCTACCACAGGGCTGTTTGCACCATGCTGTACGCCCATAACCGTGTCTAACACGGGGTGTCTTCTGTCATCGAATTTCGAGCCAGTTCAATGTGAAAACATCCGGTAAAGATAAAAGATGTGCCACCCCCACTCACCCCTGCATTTCTCGGTTAATTGTTTTTTTTGTGTTTTTGCCTTTCTTACCAAACATCAAGCTGTATTTTATTAAACCTATTGTAGATAATAACCTTTTATGGAATACTAAACCTAACCCTAAACCCTACCCTACCCCCCCCCCCCCCCACCCTATAAAACGGGAAAACGCAATGAACCACAACTGTGACAAAATGCTGCGGTGTACTGCGGACTGTACATAGAGGGGGGGGGGGGGGTCCTATTAGTTAATTGCCTAGGGTTAGGGATAGGGTTAGTTTTCCCAAAAGGTTATTAGCTAAAAGTGTTAATAAAAAAACAGCTTTATGTATGGGTAAGAAAGGCAAAAAACGGTAAAATGGAATTAACCAAGAAATGCAAGGGGGGTGGCACATCTTTACCTTTGCCCATTCTATTTTTACCACTCCATTCATGAGTCATCTCCCCTGGATTTTCAAAAATTTTAAATCTGTAAACCAGAATGTTATATCTGCACCATTTTCGTAACTTCTTTATATCTTTTGGAAAAAAATTAAAACTATTTATCCTCATTATACTAATTCAAAGAAGCACCCGCATACTCGTCATGTCTGTTGTAATGTCTGCATTACGTATGTTTATTAATTTGTACGCTTTTAAAATACATCATTTTAAAGAACGGCCTCAATTAATTTGAAGTGTAGCCATCGATTTGAAGTGCGACAATTTTGTCAAAATGTGCAACAATTTTGTCAAAATGTGCGACAATTTTGAACGACAGACCGACCGACCGACAGACCGACAGACAGACCGACTGACCGACCCAAAGTTAGTTATGGGTTTGGGGCTTGAGCCACAAACAAAAAACAACCCAAACCTTGTGACACCAACAAATGGATGAGCAGTGGACAGATCAGTGAAACAACCCTCCAAATGATAAATTTGGCTTGACACACAGTAATACAAGAAATCCATTATCCCTCGGCATTGAAGGGGTTAAATCCGAGAGACTATAAAGAATAGGACACAGGATGCTGCATGAACCAAACACATGAAAGATGGAATAAGCTTAACGACAAAATCGATAAGCATATGTTTTCAACATTTGGTATTTATACCATAACATGAAAGTAAAATGCACAACATAGTAATAATTACACACATAACATTATTTGGTACTTTCTAGTCCACCTGGAGAGCGTGTCGCAGCCAAATGCGCGCCACCTTTTTTTTTAAATTTTGCATGCAATATTTGTGTGACTGATGAAAGTAAAATGCACAACATAATAGATTACACACAAAACATTATTTTTGGTACTTTATTTGGTACTTTCTAGTGCACATGGAGAGCGCGTCAGCAGCCAGATGCGCGCCCCTCTTTTTTTTAATTTGCATGCGGTATTTGTGTGATTGATGAGGAAGGAAAGGGGGGAGGGGGAGTAAATTTTGACCAAATGAAAAATGTTTGTACGCCATTGGGTTTAAAGTATGCTAAATGCATGGGCACACGGGACTTCGGTTTATCGTCTCATCCGAAAGACACCACTTTCAGACCC
Source organism: Phymorhynchus buccinoides (assembly GCA_017654935.2). Taxonomy (NCBI): domain Eukaryota; kingdom Metazoa; phylum Mollusca; class Gastropoda; order Neogastropoda; family Raphitomidae; genus Phymorhynchus; species Phymorhynchus buccinoides. The sequence continues at coordinate 126,795 of JAGGCT020004059.1, forward strand.
GTGAGGCCTAGTGCAGAGTGAGAGAAAAAATCCCCTGTACCCAGGTCTGAACTCGGGTTTACTCGACACGAGGCAAACGTGCTACCACTGTGCCACTCTACATCAATAATCTTTATCGTCATATATTTATATTACAGAAAGCGGGAACATATAAAATGAATAAAAAAAGTATCATATACTTGGACATGATTAAATATATAACAAAGGCATCGCCGGGCGGCATATATGTCCTTTGCCGGCTACATCCTTGTACCTGCCCCGCCCTGTACCTCCCTAGCCCCTCACATGTTAGGCCCCCGTCCTCACCCTTAGCAGGGTGCAATTCTTTTTGTGGGATGCACACCCTGAATTGGTGGGGTGTACACTCTTAACACTGAGACATGTCTGCCGTTCGGCGACATTTAAGCCCCATTTGGCACATTTTGTGCTACGATGTCTTTTACTTTGAGTATTAGACACCCTCATTTAGCGGGGTGTACACCCTTAATCAATGGGGCGTACACACTTAACTCCGAGACATGTCTGCCGCTCGGCGACATTGAAATCCTTCGTGGCATACTGCAATGTCTTCTACTCTTCTTTCTACACACCCACACAAAATTTGGAGTGATTGTATACAGAATTTCACGATATATAGGAGGGTGAAGAAAAACCCCCCCCCCCCCCGTGAAACCAAGCCTGCCGCCTCAGCGACATTCTATTTCCCAGGGATAATTTATATACGAATGTGTTACTACTATTAGTCTCACATCCTCACACAAAATGTGAAAGAGATTCTGTCTTCTAGTTCAAAAGATACAGCTTGCACAAGAAAGATATGGCGCACAAGAAGGAAATGTCTGTTTTCAAGGTCTAACTCCAAGGTCAAAGTCAGCATGGCGATAAGTTATGCTCGGATTTTTTTCTACTCTAGGGTATACAGTAACAAACACAATCTGAAGCAATTATTTTTTTTCTTTTTTTTTTTTTTTTTTTTTTTTTTTTTGTTTTGGTCAAGTACAATGTGGGGAAAATATGACTTAAAACCCAATTTGTAGCCCCCCACCACTTTCAAGGCCTACCGATCTCCCAGACCTTGACGTTGACCTTGATCGGTATGCAACCATCAGAACAGGCATAGCCAAAGTACCTTCATGCCAAATGTGAAGACTCTAACCCCAACGGTGGTGACGTTATGGCCCCTTCAAGATTTTTTGGTTTTGAAGGTCACACGCCAAGGTCAAGGTCGAGACGGCAAAACTTTCTGCGTCAAGCGGTTTGGGAGATATTCTTTGGACAGACAGACAGAAAACCCCAGAAAAACAAACAAACAAAAAAAGAAACATATACGAACGAATTCATACTCCTTTGCGAACGTAGATCGGCAAAGGACAAAGAAACATACACGAACGAAAATAGACTCCTTTGCGATCGTAGATCGGCAAAGGACAAGAAAGAAGAGACATACACGAACGAAAACATACTCCTTTGCGATCATAGATCGGCAAAGGACAATATACCTGTTCAGTACTGCTACACTGCTGAGCTCCCACCTCATGACAAGGGGTGAACACACAGATTGACTCATCACTGCTGTCACTGCAATCCTGTCGGTGGTCACATACCAGTGCATAAGGCACACGGACACTTCCTGTCGCGCACGCGTACGACGGAGGAAGTGACGTCATCCCTGGTGCAGGACAGGAAGAAGCAGAAGGAATGTCCCAGTTGTGACTGTCAGAACCAAACTGCACACCACCACTGCCCCAGCACACACTGCCGCCATCACAGGCCAGAAAGGAATGGGTGACGTGCATGGAAGGGCAGACAATAAAATGTGAAGATGGTGGAGTACTTTGTGGTATCAGTCTCGAAGACTTTGCTTTCCCTTTCGTTCCTTTATTCGACTGGTCGAGCTTACAGAGAAAATACACGATGTATGTCTTCGCTTCCATCAGACAGTCCCAGAGTAAAATTGTATTCCAGCGTTGTATGAAAAAGGGTTTCATCCTTCCGTGGTACCTTCTAGGTAAAAAACGTTCTAGATATTTCCCAAAGCCAGCACACCTGGATCTTAAAATGACGTCAGGCTTAAATTCCATTGCGACAATGCTATGAGCAATGGTTTCGTCCATCCAAACCAAGCTTTTCTTGTACCTAAGGGGCGTAAATAGTATGTTTGAGTTAGGATATCATGAAAGATGAGTTAAGAGAATAACAAAAAGTAACACGTACATAAATTTATCTTTTTAGTGGTAATGATGATATTTTGAATGATTTGATAATAAAGATATTTCGAATGATTTTATTTTTTTTGAAAAGTGCAACTGTCATAACTTTTAGAACAAAGTACTTCCGGTCAAAGTTGTTGTGGCATTAACACAATGTACCTGTCTTTTGGTCTCAAAATCGGTCTATGAATGAAAGTTAGGTTTTACGTTCACTCGGCTGCAGATCAGCACAAATGGGACAAACCATCAGCCAACCATCATTCAATATTCGGACCAGATCCTGGAGGTACGAGATCATATTTAAGACATTAAAGTTAATGTGATCGCATGTGGCAAAATCAGTATGGTTTTAAGTGAACTCTTTATAAAAGCTCAGACATCACTTTAAAGGGGCACCATGACGGATTAATTTTTGCAAGAAACACGTCCAGATCAGCCGGAAAAAAACCTTTACAGAGATCGCAACACTCACTTTGCTCTGGTTTCCAAGAAATCAAACCGTCAAAAACGTCGATTCCTCCTTCGAGGAGGTGCTGGAAGTCAAATTCTTTCACCCAAAGAGAAGGCGTTTGCCATCTCTTTTTGAATGGCCGCCTGTGTTTAGACCAAATCGTTTACACGAACTTTTCGCAATACAAGCCGGCCCCTTTTTTTTTTTTTCTTTTCTTCTTTTTTTTATATAGTTTATCTAAAGGAGTTTTGCTCACAACAAAGGAAATAGCTCCTTTTTTTTTTTTTACTGCACTACAAATAAAGAAAACGCTTCAAACCACAATGAGTGACCTCACCCACCCCATACAAAATGGCTACTCTCTCCGGCATCTCCGCCAATGAAAAAGCGACGTTTTTACGGTTTAATTTGTAAGAAACCAGAGCAAAGTCAGTGTTCCGATCCTTGAAAAAGGCTGTCTTTCTGGTGATCTCGACGTGTTTCTTGCAAAAAACTCATCCGTCCGAGTCCACCTTTAAGACAGCTTAAATTAATTGAATTAATTGTTGGACAAAACAAGTTCGAGTGAGCTTGTGTTCACGGATGATTGCTCTTTCCGGTCACATAATTTTTATTGCTTGCAACTTTTAGCAGTCACTGTTATAAAAATCATTGGCAAATTTTGACCAGTTATAGACTGATAGATGATAAACCAGGCTCTTCTATTATTTTTTAATTATTTATTATGCTTATTTAAATAAAACAAAATTGGCAGTTTAGCTCTAACCTACATAACCAGATTCTATTGAAACTTTGCACGCCCTGCGAAGATCTCTCACTTAGGCTGCCTCAGTGCGTCCCTAACGTGAGAGAGAACTCCGTAGTCGCACCTCCCCGCCACGTTAATGTGGGTGTTCCTTCGGGGACATGGGGCAGAGTGGGCATGACCTGGTCATGGCGAACGCGGCACGGACGCATACAACCAGCGCGATAGCAAGACTACTTCTTGGCCCCTCCAACAAGGGGGTTTGGAGCTAGGTAGGTAATAAATATTAGGGTACTTTATAGTCACAGAGGCTTCTCTGTGAAATCGGGTTGCTCCCACCATGAAGAAAACCTAAAGAGCTGAACTTCGGAGTGTACCAGGCGCTCTCTCTAACAAACCATGGTACGACGAACCCTTTGCAATATGGAGCAGCAAGTGTTTTCTGGTGTGACTGCGTACTGGCCACAACAGGCTCAACAATCACATGCATCAGAAGTTGAAGCTGGCATCATCACTAGTCTGTCCCTGTGGTCTGGAAGACCAAACAACAGAACATGTCCTACAGTGACGTCCACTGTATAAGGAGGCAAGACACGAAGCGTGGCCCATCAACACACCACTGTCTACCAGGCTCTGTGGGTCCAAGGAAGAGCAGGAGAAGACGGCTCTATTTGTCAGCAGAGCTTCTTTGGTTGTGTAGCAGGCGTACGCCAAGAAGAAGAAGAAGAAGAAGAAACTGCACATTGTCATTGTATTCTCCTAAACTGTTACACGGTTGTTTGGTTTGTTTCAAGTCAAAAGAGAGTCTTTGTTTGGATGAACGTGTTTGGGTACATCTGTATCTCCACGAACCAAAAAAACTGGTATTAAAAGACTGTGCCTGGGTTTGAGTGTACATTGAGTGTTTCGTTTGTGCCGTCCTGAATTTCATTCAATTTTGTCTGTCACTTTTTTTCTTTTGTATATCTATAGATAAAACCATAACCAGACTATTTATTACACACCAGACAGAAGAAACAACTAGGCATAATCGAACAACAAAAACAAATATATAAAATCATCGGGAGGGGTAATAAAGGTTCTTAGGAAGCCAACAAAAAAGAAGAAACAAAAAAAGAGCATTTGACCAGAGAGCTTATATCTAGAGAGGGGGAACTTAACTCTTTTCCCTATTAGAGAAGTGAGGCCAACCTCCCTGGTTATCTTTCCCTGCAGGTATGAACCTGTAAGTAAAGAGGGCAACTCAAGTGTTCAAATTTCAATGCGAAACAGCCTCAAAGAGTTGTCTTTTCACGAGTCATGACAGATCTGTAATTAGATCTACATCAACTTGATCAAGTGGGTAATAATCACATTTCTTCCCGCCAAGAACGATAATTTGTAGCAGAAAAGAACATAGCCCATTGTTTTTTTAGTCATCATATCATTGTTCTTGACGGGGGAAATGTGAATATTACCAAAAGAACAAGGATTCGCCCTGAAGAGAAGAAGATTCCTCGTTTGAGTTTCAACATGATATCGTATGTCAGATGTAGCCTAAGCAGTTGATCAATGTTTTATAGGCTTCTATGCTCGATTTCCAGCTTCTTTACCTTTTTTTTAATCTTGCTTAAATAGTTTGAACCTTGCATTCCAACATGTGGTTGGAACAGTCGCTTCGATTCAGAATCAAAATTCGATGGGGGCCACCATTGTTCCTACCTGTACGGAAAGATAACTCTTTAGGGTCGTCATCACCCTACCTTCAAGTTGGCTATCTCCCCTAAACTATCTCTGATTTGACTTTGAAATTACATCCATGGGAGAGAGGTGTGAGGTGACGTCAGTCCTATCTTGACGTCATACTGGTGATGTTTCCACAGAATGCTGACGATGTCTGTGACGTTGTCCCGTGACGTAAAACTGGCCAGCTGTCCACCCTTTTCCTGACACAGTCGATGTGCTTGAAAATGAGACGTTTTGGTCCTCCAGCCCAGAACATAGCACCTGCCCCCTGACTCAAATCCTTCCTAGTGCAGAAAAGTCAACATCATCCACAAAGAAAAAAGTTAAGCACCCTTTAGCTATTACAAGGCTAACAGTATTTCGTTATAAGCAGGGTTGAAGCCGTCACCCAGGCAAAGGGAGGAAACACTTTCGATTTTTCATTGCTAGATGAACACTCTGCATTGTGCCAATTATATGGCACTATTTCAATCTTGAATCAGGACAAAACCCTCTTAAGTTCAGTATAGTATCAGAATGCATTTGTAAAAGACATACATTCCTCCAACCCCCTCCTTTGCGTTTTTGTCTTTATATTCAGATAGTCAATTTAAGTTCATTTACAAAATCAAGGTTGTGTTCTCTATTTTTCTTTACTAGCCAATATTCTCAGCAATAAACTCGAGCCACCTTAATTCTCATCAACAGCAAAAAAAAGTGGTTGGGTGCTTAACTTTCTTCTTTGTGTAAAAGGTAATGTAGATTTGTGAACCACATTCAAAATGTAATACTTCTTGCCTTCTTTTAAAGATGATATTGAGGGCCTGAGTTAAATGGTTCTAATCGGGGTATATACAAAAACAACACCTACACACATACAAACAAACAGACAACAAAACCAACCGACTATCGAAATATCACACTTGTAAATAAAATGCAAACATGTTGTCACGGTCCACTATTTTTTTCTTCTTTAAAGCGTGTTTAGCTAAGCTTATAAGCGTTGTTTAAGTGAAGTTCAGTTGTTGTTTTTCTTGTATCGTTTTGTTTCTAGGTTACTGCTCTCTTGCACGTGCATTGGGTGGAAGTTGAATTTTCTTGTCTTTGTTTTAAAAAACCCAACTCTTTTTGACTTCTTGTGGAATTGAACTAAGATTTGTTGGTACTCTGGGGAGAGACTTGACTGGGGAAAGTGGGGATTCGGACATAGAATTGTAGCTGGTTTAGGGTGAGAGTGCAGGCGTAGGTCGCGATTACGTCAGTCCTTAGTGTTTAGTAGATGAAATAATCTGTCTTTAGTGTTTAGTAGATGAAATAATGGTCAAATTCGTACATATACTTAATCGGAAGATTTCTTGCTTACTGAAAACTTTACAGAAAGTCTTTCAACTGCAGCCCGGCGGTCTATTTTTTAGCATTCCAATCATTACATACAAAGAGTAGCTTCCCCAGTCTTTTCAATAATTTTAATCTGTGAACCTGAATCTTATCGCCGCACCAATTCATAACTTCTTAGATCTTTTGGAAAACATTTAAAACTATTTATCATAATTATTATTATCAAAAAAAAAATACTGCATGCTCCTCGTGTCTGTTGTAGTGTCTGTATTACATATGTTTATAAGTAACCTATTATTTTATGCCCAAATAGTTTTTTCTGTCTGTACTTTTGTTTGTGGCATAAGCAACGAACTCTATATCCGTTTAACTTGAAGGGACTCTGTCAAACTATTCCGGAAGATATTCTTTAGGGAACAGACAGAGGAGAAACCAAAATACCTTGTCTCCTGATTTCCTTTTCACCATGCGCGCTCATCGCCGATCTCTTTGACCTTGACCTTGACTGGGACACAATATTTGACAGTTTTAACCTTGTCCGTCTGTACGTGTTTAAATTTGCTCAAAATGCATATTTCATGGTAAAATGGCCTCACATACAGTTATCGGTGTGTTTCGATGAATAACTCCAGGTTTGTTTGTTTGTCTGTTTGTCTGTTTGTCTGTCATATTGCCCAATTCTATTCATTCATAAATTTGGACGAGTTCAAAATTGGGTGAAATGGGATTAATGGTTAGGGTCTGGGTCAAGATTAGGGTTAGGGTTGCTCAAAATGAGTATTTGGGCGTTAAATGGTCGTACATGTGGTTTTCAGTATATTTTGAAAACAATTTCCAGGGTTTGTCTGTCTATCAGAGTCCTGTTTGTCTGTCTGTATGTCTACATGTCTGTGAACGTTATAACTCAAGAACACTTTCAGATAACAACGTGGGTGCATACTTGAGGTCAAACGTTTGCAGAAGTTTGAAATTGGGCGAAATCAGGGTTACGGTTAGGGTCTTGGTTATGATTAGTTTTAGCGTTAAGGTTAGGGGTGCAAGCGTGTGTCGCGACTGGGGGGTTCCCAAGGGGGGGTTTTTTACGCAAGTAGTCTAGTATTTATTTTTTTCTTTTAAAAAAAATTACTTTTTAAACAGAATATTGCTGAGTAGTGTTTAGGTTGGTTTGTGAGATGTGCAAGTGATGTTGTTTTTTACATTCATTCCTAGAAAAAGCTACCAAGCGAAACATTGGAACTAAAGTCTGGAGAACAAAAAGAGTTGCAGCGGTTTGTGTTTACTTTTTATTGTTTATATATATATATATATACATATATATATATATATATATATATATATATATTGGGAGAAAAAGTAAATCAGCACTATTTATATAACTTTTTAATTTTTTAATTTTTTTTTTTTTTTTACTTTTTTTTTTTTTTTTTTGTTTTTTTTTCTTGAACACGAACATTACTCAAAGTTAACATAAACTGGTTTTGTTTCTGAGGTTCACAAATTAAAACATTGGACACAGAAAAAGTTTGATCAAAGAAAACTATTCTGCATTTCAAAATGCACTAACTTTTCAGTCCTTCAGAGAAGGGGTACAGAGCTCAGCTATTCACTGAGAATTATATTTCTTTCATACTTATATTATATATACTCTATATATATATATATATACATATATATAAACGTACAAGAATTGAAGAAGAAAAACAAACCACACCATTAAACTTACCTATTATATATATATATAGTTTGCTTTAATAACGCTTTTCCTGTGTCCAATGTCTTTATTTTTGAACCTCCGAAACAAAACCATTTAATTTTAACTTTGAGTAATGTTCCGTGTTAAAACAAAAAAACCAAAAAAACAAATTTTTTTAAAAAAAAAATTAAAAATTAAAAAGTTATATAAATTGTGCTGATCTACTTTTTCTACCAATGGGAGTAGGGGTACGGAGCTGGATATTCACTGAGATTTTTCTTTCATGCTATTATATATATATATGTACAGTTACACACCGCTTATAGTAAAGTGCAGGAGAACAAGGATTTTCCTTTACTATAACAGGATTTTCTTATAAACGATGTTCGGATATAGTAAAGTTTTGATGATATTTTTTATCTTACCCGAGGACGTTTTTGAAAGTCAAAGCTAACAGTAAAATACTAAATATAAAACCCCAATTATAAAATCAAAATACAGCAAAATTCGGCTATAAGAAAATCGGAGGGAGATGATGTTTTGCTTAATCCAAGTTTTCTTATATCAGAAACTCAAATATAAGAAAACATTTTTAAGTTTTTTCCTTTGTCTCTCTACCACCAACACAAAAGTACTCATATTTTTTTTCTTCTTCTCAACATTTATTTTGAACAGAATACTGAAAGAAAGCATGACATTTAAGGAACAAAAAGAACTCAGTTAGTCTCGCAATCAAGTGCATGTACTGTTTAGAATGTCTGTGACACAAATGGTTTGATGTAAACTTTCCCTTTTAGGAACGACTTCAATTTTCTAGGAACAACCTTTCAGTTCAGGTCCAAATCACTTTTAAAGACACACTGACCTACCACGATTGAGTCCCTTGTTTTTTTCTGGGCCGGTAGCTGTGACCCACATACAAAATTCCCCAACTTCAAATTGAGACTGCTTTTAAAAATAATGTTTCGTTTTCAATTTGGGGGCATTTGTTAGGGAGTCAAACCTGGTCAAAACAAGATTTTGTACCAGATATAAGAACCCCCCCTAAAACAGGTGGAACCCGTGATTTTGACTCGTGATCTGGGGGGTCTTTAGTAAGAAAATGTTGTCAATGGTAATTCCTTATAAGAAAATAGAACTCGCTTATAAGAAAATGAACTGCCAAACCAACTCTCTTGTATGACATAATTTTCTTATATCCAAGTTACCATTGCGGATGGGAGAAAAAAATTGCTTGCTTATAACAGAGTTTTCTTATAAGCGAGTTTCTTATATACCAGTTTTGATCATAGATAAGAAAGAAGAAGTTCGGCAGGGAACTTTTGTTTGCTTCATTGTATGCGAGTTTTGTTATAAGCGAGTTCTTATAAGCGGCTTCGGCTGTATATATATTTTTTCGATTCATTTTTGTCCATATATAAGTAATGAGGGGAAAGAAACATGTTTTTGAGTGCCTTTCAATTTCGTTGAAGGTGGGTAGAGGGAGTAGTGAGACTGTGACGTATACATTGATGACGTATTTACAAAGGTCAGGAAGAGGACAATTTTTTTTATTGTAACGAAGAGGAACCACAAATGACTTTACTATAGGAGTTTTTTTTAATTTTAATTATAACCCAGTTGTTATTATGGGTGGGTGGGGGGAGTGGTGAGACTGTGATGCATACATTGGTGACGTATTTACAAAGATCACGAAGAGGACTTTTTTTTTAATTGTAACCGAGGAGCCAGTCCTGTGGGGAACCAAAAGTAACTTTACTATAGCAGTTTTTTTAAAATTATAACCGGTACAATACAATACAATATAATAGAGTACAATACAACACAGTGCATGTCACCTGGTGACACCTGGTGTATCCACAGTGGTCCTCATCCCTGTCATCCTCACACTGCACAAACAGGTTACAATACAATATAGTACAATACAACACAGTACAATACAGTGCATGTCACCTGGTGACACCTGGTGTATCCACAGTGGTCCTCATCCCTGTCATCCTCACACTGCACAAACAGGTTACACTCCAGGTGGGGCTGTAGGCCGTACAGTCCTCTCCAGTTGCCCTGGGAACAGTTCCACCGCCCGTTGGAAAGCTGAACAGGTGCGCTGGAATTCTAATTAAAAAAATACAGTAGATACCTGCTAACTAAAAAAGAAACAGGATAACTCAAAAGCACTAGGTAACTCATAATGCTTTTCTGGTCCCAGTTTAATAATCTTTATGCTAAAAGTTATTTTTTAACTCAAAATATTGGCTGTCTCAAAATGAAACTCCAATCCTTCCAATTTAGACGATTTTCACTGAATAAACATTTCCTCTGAAATATTGACTGAACGAAAGTTGTACGTCCTCATGGCTACACCCCTTATTAAGGACAAGTTCGTCTGGTGCCTCAGACATGCGAGGTGCATTTCAGAAGTTTTGAGACTTTTTTTGTGGGAGAGTGCTTTCAACTGTCCTGTGTTTTTGTAACTTTAGTATATGATTTCTACACAATGTAATGAGTTTATATGCCCAATTGTGTTTCCATACCTTGAAGGAGACGGTTGTAACAACATGTTAGCACACCCTACTACACACTGCCATTGTCACAGATGCGTAGCAGTCCACAACAGGCCAGAGACGACTGCCCCTGTGGTTCTCCTTCAGCTTGAAGAACAATCAGAGTCCCAGGGAATAAGGTCGGGACACTGGGAAGGGTGAGCGACAGTCTTGATACCCATTTCTGTCAAATAGCCGGTCACCAATTTGAAGATCTCTGGCCTGTTGGCGACAAATCTTTACCTGAGCTCCCCACAAATGACAACATAATGTTCTTTGTTGAAAAGCTGGATGGACAGAACAAGTGGATGTAGACAATGCCCTTGTTGCTACAGAATGGGATGGCTATGGGCTTCCCAGTTGAGTTGCTGTGCCTGGCCATTTGTGACCCAGCACCACGAAAGGGACATATTAAGTCGCTGGGCTAGTTTCTCTCAACAGGCTTGCAAAGTCAAAAATCTAATCTGTTTTTCAATTTTGAGTTATGGGTATTTTCATGCTCTCTAACATCTCATCTTTCATATCTGTAAAGGATCATCTTTAATACGGTCTCTAAATATTCCAAAAGGTGCTTTTAAATTTGTAGGTTGATGTACTTTCTTATGATAGGTTAGACGTTAGAGTGTGATTTCTTAAAATTGCAGTCTCCCTACCAACTTTAAATGCTCATAACTCTTCAGCAAAAAAGATGTGATATTATCAATTATTATGACTTTGCAGTGAAATATTGCTTGTATCCTATCTCAAGAGACTTGGTGTTTATCCTATGAGGTCGAAGACTAAATAGGATAAACATCAAGGTCTTGAAAGACAGGATGAAAGCAATATCCCATTGCAAAGTCATAATAACGATTATATACCGATATTTTACCTCTTTCAGATAAAATCAGCTGATAATCAAACACGCAACGAAGAAGCGAGACGCCATGCATGCAGATATAACTAATGCTAACCACTTCACCGTAGCAAGCAAATCCCATTCATCCACAATATAGTTCTCCATGTTAGAAAGTCGTGAGCTATTTTAATTTTGCACAAGCGATAGATTATGAAAGGAAACTGATTATTAATAGAAACATGAACCGTACTGGTCTTAACTGTATAAAAAAACCAGCCTTTACAATGGAATCGACACACCAGTAGTAACAATCATTAGGTCCACATTTAGATTGGGCAAGTCTATGATAACAAAAGAGGGGAGTGATCTTTTACAACAGTGAGCAACTTTCATAATTTTTCGCAATATCAATTGTGTTATTTCCAAAATGATAGGCCTACATAGCTTTTGAAAATATCAGTGCGCACATTCTCAGAGTATATGCACCAGCTTGTTTCTTGGGCTGAAAATGAACTGTTCTGATCAAACTGCTTCCACCTATTTTCTATAATGTTCCACTGACGAAATGTTTGTGATGACGTAATTTCAGTGTGTGTATTTTCAGAAAGATGACGTTTTTCAATGTCCCCCCCCCCCCCCCCCCCCCGTATAAAAAGGGACTAGAGTACCAACAGGTCTGCGCGTTGGTGGGGTACCATACACACCAAGTAGTGTTTGCTACTCTATTAGCAGTCACACTACCTGGAGTGTCTGGTACGCGCGTACCCCACCTTGAAATCGTAGAAATTGTAGAGAAATCACGTCATGCTTGCATCATTTTGAGGGGTACGCAACCACCTTTGCTACTCTAGTCAATGGTTTGAACACTGCATGGGAGTGTATCTCGATGCATGATAATGATAATAATGCTATGTGAAGATAAATAACTTTGACGTCAGGTTACTTGGCAACGGTATATTCTTACACCTTTTTCTCACACGCAGTTACACTAAGCCTATAGCGCAGTCCGTAGAGCTGAAATGTAACGGTGACCTAAAACTAATAGCAAACGTTTGAATTTTGAGCTTAACATAAGGCCATAACTCGACTGAAACCAGAAACGAAAGTGTAGGACGATCGAGTTGTCCGAAGGGGGTAAAACACAGACTCTTTAAGCTCAGACTACCGTCTTGACGAGGTGTGAGAATGGGCTGAAGGAGTTATCGTTACTGCGGAGAGATGATCAATGGCGGTTAACCGGAGAAGAGGTGGAAATAGGTGCGCAGCTATTGGATGTTCAAATGCACAATATAAAGAAAACTGTGAAGGAAAACTCTTTGGGCTAAATTAACATAATGACGATTGTTATCTTCGTAATGATCTGAATACCATCATGTAGCACCTCATTTGAAAGGGCTTGACGAGATACATTCAAATTATGTGTATACCTGTTTCATATTCGTAATAACCATTTAAAGGAGATGAAAACCCTGTGGTAAGCATGTCGCAAACATGCTGATATACACTGGACTTTGATTGTGTTTTATTGATGAACACCAAAAATTGCTATAAATGAAGCAAAAGTGAAGATTTTCTAGAATTGCCATTAATGTTGCAAAACTTAAACTTTCTGGCAACTATGACACCCCTGGGCACCGAAGGCTCCAATGTAAAAATAGCCTTGAAGGAAATGATGAAAACGAAAGAAATGCGTTAGGGGTCCATCAAAGAAAAAGCCTCGATATTGTGCTTCAGTTGGATGTTCTAAACAACAAAGAGTTGAATCGAATTTTGTCTCGTTTTTTTTCACGCTTTCATCTCGTATGCGAGATACTGCCGCAAACCTCCCGCTTGAAAGTACAAAATCGAGTCGTTTTCGACTCAGGGGACTTGGATATAAAAATACTATAGCCAAGGCGGTTCAGAAAGGCAATTTATTTAAAAGAAATACTTAATATAAAGCTGTATAATACAGATAAGAGATTTAAAACGATGTTTCAGCCCAAACAGGGTTTATTTCTCCTTTAAGATATAACGTTTATCTAGATTAATGGTCGCTACTGTATTATGTTTTAAAAGAAGGAGAGATATAGAGAGACGGAGACATGGAGAGAGGAAAACTTATATTGTTGTACCAAGCATTTATATGTACAAGATTCAGAATGCTTCCAGAACTCTTTAGAAACTGTCACAGTTAAGAAACATTGTTCAAATAAAAAGTCAGTATAGGCCTAAGGGCAAAGAACCCACAAATGCTGTTCTAGCATGAAAAACATTTTAAGTCACATGATGTCAACATGCAAGATTTATTGAATTTCAAAAGCATTAGGAGGTACATGGATATTGTAAAAGTAAACCAACAATCAAATAAACAAATAAACAGAATATGATGGGAATGTGACAGCTTGAGCCCATGGTCCAGGGCAACAGTGTGTCAGTGGCTAAACCTTCTTCTGCTTGGCAGCCAACTTCAATAGGCTGAAGATTCTGCTGCACTTAAGGGGTAGTACAGGCCCGGCGCATGCTCTGTAAAAGTGGTGAGGCCGACAATAGCATAGTCATACCTATGACAGCCAAGATTGACAACGACGAGAAAATGTATGGAAAATGCAGAGACAGCTATTTGCAGCCATAAAGTAACTTCATTTATTCACTTTTTGTAAAACGATTTCATAGCACAAATCGATGGCTTGGAGCAAATGTGTAACTTACCACTCAATCAATCGACCCATCGTGTAAAGGGAAAGGCTGAAATCATCACAAACTGGTCTCATACAGAGTTGTTGCTTTTAGCTACTGATCTTTCCGGAAGTGAAGCTTGTTGAAGTGTTCAAGTTATGACCGATATCGAAAGTAAAACGCACTGTCTTTTCTTCCTTCCAGTAAGTGACCACAGTCAAACTTGACTATTCTGTCACTGTAGAAATTGGGGATCTGCGGAAGAGCGCCTTAATACAGGGGGAGGGGTAGAGGTGGAGGCGATTTGGGGAGGGGGGGGAGGGGGGGGAGGCGCCCGTACCAGGATACACCGGGCCTGTAGTACGACGATAAGAATTTTAACATTATCAAGCAAAGATAAAAGTAATAAATGGAGAGAGAGAGAGAGAGAGAGAGAGAGAGAGGAGAGAGAGAGAGAGAGAGAGAGAGAGGAAGGACCATAGACACTTATTTCGCAGTTTCCGGGCAGGACCAATCCGGCTAGCGAAGCGCTCCCGAGGGACGAAACCCGACCGGCACAGCTCCTGTCCTTCAATTACCACTACTTTGACCTATGGCCGGGGCCCCCTGTTAGTTTCCTTGTTTAATGTGAGGTTTGGGGCAAGGTGGGGGGGGGGGGGGGGGGGGGGGCCGCGGGGGGGGGGGGGGGGGGGGGCGGGCTTTAGGTGACTATGTCATGGAAGTTTGATGGAGGCGTTTATGGAGAGCTGATTTGAACGCCTCCAATGACTGGGTTGTGGCAACTTGCTGAGGGAGGCTGTTCCATTTCATGTTTTTCAGTAGATCTGTGATTCTAGTTGTCTGCCGGTATAATGGCCACCAACTTGCAGCTGGGCTCTGGGCCCTTTCAATAGCTTTATATTCATGTGCCCATATCTTCTTTGTTAAACTTCAACGCCCTCCTCAGAAAACAAAAGGTTTTACACATGATGCATTGATTATCAAAACTTATGCGATTTGTTTGGGGTAATTTCGCGGAGGAACGTGGCTACTATGGGTTAATATAAGCAAATGATATGTCAAGTTATGATTTTATATCCCACGCTTGGCAGCCTTCTTTGGCTCTCTTGAAGATCGGTATATTGGTGTTTTATATCATTAGAAAGAGAATTACGTGAAGTTTTCCAACTGTGCCATTTTCTCAGAATGGTCATTTTGACACTAATGTTCCTTTTCGTGGTGCTGGGTCACATTTCGGATTGATGGGAGTCAAGGTGCTTCAGTTGGGTACTCTGCTTCCTGGTCTATGGAGTGTTCAACAAACTGATGAGCAGCTCATGCAAGCTAATATAACCCACAAGCAGACTAAATCATGTAATAAACTTATACAGGTATTGTTGCCCAGTTTAGCACAAAACTATAGTTGCGTAATGAGCTTTCAAGTTGAATTCACGTTCTGACTGTATTCTGCAAACCAATCAGCTGTCACAAGGCAGAGAGTGGGGTGTATTAAAGTGCTGTAACAGCCGTCTCCTTCAAGCTGTGAAAACAACATTTGGCATGTAAGCTCATTACCTACCTATAATAATAACATTCAAAGTCTTATGTATGTGTGTATGCGTGTTTATGCATGTGTGTGTCTGTCGCCCATGTAACTCATGAATCGGTAAACAGAATCACTTCAAATTCTGTGTGGCCGTAGATCATGGTACACAGATGGTACCAGATAAGCATTGTGACCGTGCTGACCTTGACCTTGACGTTTATGACATTGAAAACCTAAATGTGTCTGTCTCCATCTCTCTCTCTCTCTCTCTCTCTCTCTCTCGTCTCTCTCTCTCTCTCTCTCTCTCTCTCTCTCTCTCTCTCAGTTATAGGATCATCCCAGCAGCAGAAGCAATTGAACACCATGGTACAAAATGCACCAACTAGGGATGAGAACATTACGTGGGTGACCGTTTTTGATTACCACGCTAAATGGGCAGTCACACTCCGACTTCGGAGAATATTTTAGACTGATGATGTTATGCTACTAGGAGCTTGTCTCATGGCTAAAGACAATCCCCGCATGAACTATGCAGAGCATAACAACATTTTTATGTAGCCTTGGCGTTCTAGCTTATGTCAATTGGTCTGAACATAGCTCTGTGCCAAGGTGGTTTGTGTCTGTGTGTGTGTGTGTGTGTGCGTCATGTGCGGGTGTGTGCGTGCGTGCGTGCATGCATGAGTGCGTATGTGAGTGCCTGTATGTACGTGCGTAAGTGCGTATGGTTGGATATAAGCATATATGTATTAACATGTGCTACGATTGTTTGGATGTTGTTATATTTGACTGTTACAGTATACGTGTATACGGCATTATGAGTCATTTGGATATTACTGTTGATTATCATTATTATCTAATTATTACTTTTGTTTGTTATTATTCCTGTCATCATTATTGATGATGTAATGCTTATTCAGTTCATCCACATTCAACATTTCAAGTTTCAAGTTTTTCTCTCTCACACACAATTCATTTAAAAATCAGTATTCTGAATTTTACCGAGACCAATCCATGAAAAATCATAATTCTAAATTTTTCCCGGAAGATTCTGAATTTGTTCAAACTCGGAAAAATTCTGAATTTTCCCCGATTCCAAAACTGTCCGTGACATAGACATCAATTGTATGTGTATAACATGACAGTGCTTATTTAATCTAGTTTTCGTTTTTAGTATTTAGTGGCCTCTCAACAGACGACGCTGACGAATAGAAGAGAGTGCGACGCCCCCGAAAGCTCTAAGGTGAGCCTATACTTTTGCTGAGTGAAACTGTTATCAAATTCGTTTCACCGTATTTATATCTAGATTGTAGGCTATGATGGGAAATTTATACATTTCAAGTGATACAGATCTTTAGGAGGTATGCTCTAATGAGACCAATGTTGATAAATTCGGCTACGATGGCTTTGTTGTTGTCTCAGGCGTGCAAGTCGAACTCGGCACGGGATTTGAGTGAAGCTGCTTTGCACGGATTTCTCGAGCTGAGTTCATACTAGTCAGGATGAAAAGGCCTAGAAAAATAGTTCGTTGGCTAGGTATCCCGCATTGAAATTCTTTAACTGATATTGAAAGAGGGTGGTTAGTACTTTAATTTTTGACATAGTAGAACTTTGAACTCAATCTATTTGTCTATATAATTACAATTAATTAAGTGAATTTCATAGCAAATAACATGTAATTTTTATCAAATGCATAATGTGTAATATTCTTCTTACGACTGGATAAAATTGACATAGACAACATCAGATGATCAATTTAAGTATGATATGTGATTTTAGTTGAAAATCATGCACAAAAAAGACCCCCAAAAGACATAAGAAGAAGAAAATAATTCAAGCATATCTGATACTCACAAAGAGTTCTTTCCCTTGGATATATCCTACAGTCAGTCAATAGAACAATTCAGTCCCGTGGAATGGGGCACAAAAATTCCACGAAAACTCCACATGAAAGATAGCACAAATTTCCAGTGAAATAAGCATGAAAAAAGAAGAAAAAGAAAAGAAAAGAAAGAAAAGTACAATTCAAAAAATCTTGGTTTTACGGGAGAGTCCTTCCCTTGCACCCAATGTACAACTTTAATATCTACTATTAGGTAGTCAAAAGTGATTGTTTCATATTTACTTAATTGATTTTTTAATGAGCTATTCTATTAGACCTATCCAAAAGACGCTTGATCCAAACAATTTATCTCTCTATGTTCCTTCGAACGGCATTTAGATTTTACTCTTCTTCTTTTCGTCGGTTCAAATCCCCGTACGGGTCCCCGTAGTGAGAAGAGCCTCTGTAGAGCATAATGCGTGTAGAGAATCGATGGTAAAGGACGTGCCCACACTGGACTAGACGCATTTGACCCTCAA
>JAGGCT020004059.1:145357-147857 GCA_017654935.2 Phymorhynchus buccinoides
GATTTGCACCCAGTGGTGACAATGCATTGTCTGGTCTGTTTTTGAACTTCTTGTGTCAATGCGTTGCAACCCAGTGGTGACCAATGCATTTCCTGGTCTGTTGACTCTTGTGTCATGACGTTGCACCCAGTGGTGACTAATGCATTGTCTGGTCTGTTTGACTCTTGTGTCAATGACGTTGCACCCAGTGGTGACCAATGCCTTTGTCTGTTCTGAGTTTGACTCTTGGGTCATGACGTTGCAACACCAGTTGGTGACCACAATTCATTGTCTGGTCTGGTTTTGACTCTTGTGTCAATGACGTTCAACCCCGTGGTGACTAATGCTTGTCGGTCTGGTTTGACTCTTGTGTCAATGACGTTGCAACCCATTGTGACTCATGCATTGTCGGGTTTGACTCTTGGTGTCAATGACGTTGGCAACCCAGTGGTGACTACTGCATTTCTGGTTTGACTCTTGTGTCATGACTTTGCACCCAGTGTGACTCTGCTTGTCTTGTCTGGTTTGACTCTTGTGCAATGGACGTTGCACCCAGTGGTGACGCATGCATTGTCTGGTTTGACTCTTGTTTCAATGACTTGCACCCAGTGGTGACTAATGCATTGTCTGGTCTGGTTTGACTCTTGTGTCAATGACTTGCACACCCAGTGTGACCAATGCATTGTCCTGGTTTGACTCTTGTGTCAATGAAGTTTGCACCCAGTGGTTACCAATGCATTGTCTGGTTTGACTCTTGGTGTCATGACGTTTGCCCCGTGGTGACCGAATGCATGGTCCTGGTTTGACTACTTTAGTGTCAATGACGTTGCACCCATTGGTGACCACTGCATTGGGTCCTGGTGCTGGTTGACTCTTGTGTCAATGACGTTACACCCAGTGTGACCAATGCATTGTGGTCTGGTCTGGTTGGAACTCTTTTGTAATGACGTTGTAAACACACCAGTGTTGACTATGATTGTCTGGTCTGGTTTGACTCTTGTGTCAATGACGTTTCAACCCAGTGGTGACCAATGCATTGTCTGGTCTGACTCTTGTGTCAATGACGTTGCACCCAGTGGTGACAAATGCATTGTCTGGTCTGGTTTGACTCTTGTGTCAATGACGTTACACCCAGTGGTGACCAATGCATTGTCTGGTTTGGTCTGACTCTTGTGTCAATGACGTTGCTGTAATTTGCCAACCCAGGTGGTGATCAAGTGCGTGTGTGTGACCAATTGTGTTGTTTGACCCCAAATGCAATTGTCTGGTCTGTGGTTTGGACTCCTTTGTTGGGTCAATGAAGTTTGCACCCAGTGGTTGACCAAATGCATTGTCTGAGTTGGACTCTTGTGTCAATGACATTGCACCCAGTGGTGACAAATGCATTGTTAGGTCACTGGTTTGACTCTTGTGTCAATGACTTCACACCCAAGTGTGTGACCAAATGCATTGTCTGGTATGGTTGACTCTTGTACGGTCAATGACGTCCTCCCTGCACCCAGTGGTTGTAGTTGGTGACTTAATGCATTGTCTGGTCTTTTTTGACTCTTATGTTGTCACAATGACGTTTGCACCCAGCCCAGTTGGTGGGTAAGACCCAGCGAGAGTGAGGAGTATGACAAATGCATTGTACTGCGTCCTGATCTCTTGTTGTCAATGACGTTTGCACAGTGTGGACCAATGCACCAATCTTATGCCTAGTGGTTGGTTTTTGGGGGAAAAACCAATGCATTGTCTGCGAGGTTTGATGACTCTTGTTGTCCAATTGACGTTTACACCCTAGTGTTGTGCCAATGCATTGTCGGGTTGTGTTCGTGGTTTATCTGGCTGGTTTTGACTCTTATCTTACTTGGTTTGACTCTTGTGTCAATGACGTTGCACCCAGTGGTGACTAATGCATTGTCTGGTCTGGTTTGACTCTTGTGTCAATGACGTTGCACCCAGTGGTGACCTAATTGCATTGTCTGGTCTGGTTTGACTCTTGTGTCAATGACGTTGCACCCAGTGGTGACCAATGCATTGTCTGGTCTGGTTTGACTCTTGTGTCAATGACGTTACACCCAGTGGTGACCAATGCATTGTCTGGTCTGGTTTGACGTTGCACCTCTTGTGTCAAATGCATTGTCTGGTGTGGGTTTGACGTTGACACCCAGTGGTGACCAATGCATTGTCTGGTCTGGTTTGACTCTTGTGTCAATGACGTTACACCCAGTGGTGACCAATGCATTGTCTGGTCTGGTTTGACAATCGACGTTGCCACACCCAGTGGTCAATGACGTAATGCATTTAGACTCTTGTGTCTGACGTTGCACCCAGTGGTGACCAATGCATTGTCTGGTCTGGTTTGACTCTTGTGTCAATGACGTTGCACCCAGTGGTGACTAATGCATCTGTCTGGTTTGACTCTTGTGTCAATGACGTTGTAATCTTTGCACCCAGTGGTGACTAATGCATGTGTCTGGTTTGACTCTTGTGTCAATGACGTTACACCCAGTGGTGACCAATGCATTGTCTGGTCTGG
>JAGGCT020004059.1:150357-176157 GCA_017654935.2 Phymorhynchus buccinoides
ATTCTCTCTCTCTCCTCTCTCACAGATCAAGGGGGAAAACCCCTGCAAAGAAACCAACCTGTTCCAGTAGTTAATTCCCTTTGTTTATGGACAGACAGACTCACAGACAAACATCCTCAGCCAGACTTAGTGTTTTATAGAGACAGATAAAGCTCACATTACTTTCAAGAGAACAAGGATTTTGTTCTTTCAAAAGTGTTTAATTGTGCCTTAAATGGATGAAAAGAACTGAAGTAGTCACTAAGTGGACAATAATTGTGTGTTTGACTGGACAAACACCAGAAGCCTTGAAGCCTCCAATTTGTGTGCTTGATTGTCAAGTAGAAGATCATGTTGCGAAGACTGTTATTCTGTCCGTTGCTATTGCTATTCGTGTCAGGGCACATGTTGTCACGACCTGTGTCAATTGTTATACGGCTATCGTGTCATGTGTCCTTGCAGGTGACCGATGTGTCAGGGCAGGTGTCATGTTGTCACGACCTGTGTCAATTGTTTTACGGCTATCGTGTCATGTGTCCTTGCAGGTGACCGATGTGTCAGGGCAGGTGTCATGTTGTCATGACCTGTGTCAATTGTTTTTCGGCTATTGTGTCATGTGTCCTTGCAGGTGACCGATGTGTCGGGGCAGGTGTTGTCACGACCTGTGTCAATTGTTTTACGGCTATTGTGTCATGTGTCCTTGCAGGCGACCAATGTGTCGGGGCAGGTGTCGTCATGTTGTCACGACCTGTGTCAATTGTTTTACAGCTATCGTGTCATGTGTCCTTGCAGGTGACAGATGTGTCGGGGCAGGTGTCGTCATGTTGTCACGACCTGTGTCAATTGTTTTACAGCTATCGTGTCATGTGTCCTTGCAGGTGACAAATGTGTCAGGGCAGGTGTCATGTTGTCACGACCTGTGTCAATTGTTTTACGGCTATTGTGTCATGTGTCCTTGCAGGTGACCGATGTGTCGGGGCAGGTGTCATCATGACCTGTGTCAATTGTTTTACGGCTATCGTGTCATGTGTCCTTGCAGGTGACCGATGTGTCAGGGCAGGTGTCATGACCTGTGTCAATTGTTTTACAGCTATCGTGTCATGTGTCCTTGCAGGTGACTGATGTGTCGGGGCAGGTGTCGTCATGACCTGTGTCAATTGTTTTACAGCTATCGTGTCATGTGTCCTTGCAGGTGACTGATGTGTCGGGGCAGGTGTCGTCATGACCTGTGTCAATTGTTTTACAGCTATCGTGTCATGTGTCCTTGCAGGTGACTGATGTGTCGGGGCAGGTGTCGTCATGACCTGTGTCAATTGTTTTACCAGGGTTCGTGGGGTCCTTTCAGGTGCTTTAAAGTGCTGTGAAATTGATCGGTCTTCAAAAGGCCTGTTAAGTCCTTTATATCAGCAAGGAGGTCCTTTCAAGGTCCTTTTAAAATTGGTGCGGTCAGTTTAAATCCTTTAATCGGGCCAAAAAAACAAAACTAAGTACCTTGTCATAACAAAACTGTACCTCAATAAGAAATGATATTAAATGAAATAAAATTTGCCAAAAATCGATCGCCTTTGTATCTTTCAAGCATACAATCTAATTTTAATAGTCACTGTAAATCCGGTCACGTGCGCGAGATTCGGCGAGATATCTTATGCGCCATGTTGAAATTCTTCGCACATGCGGCTGCTTCAGTGCCTGTTTTCAAGTAAAAAGTGTAAAAATGCCTGGAAAATGTTCGTTTTCAGGATCGTTGGCTGAGAGAAGACATTTATAAGGACTGGGTCCGAAAAGTGATGGACAACAAACATGCAGTTCGTTGTGCATATTGTGAAAAAAACATCAACATCTTGTCAATGGGAGAGTCGGTGCTGAAACAACGCGCAAAGACTGAAAATCCACAAGAAAGCTGAAAGAAGGCACAAGGCGGAATCGAGGTGCAATGTGACCGACTTTTTTTGCAAGCAGCAAATGAATCTGTAACAACAAATGAATCTGTAACAACAAACATGAATCTGTAACAACAAATGAATCTGTAACAACAAATGAATCTGCTCGGCCCAAAAAACAACAACAAAAAAACAAAACAAAAATCTGCTCAGCCACAATCGTCGGCGTCTGGCTCTGTGCCCACCACGTCTGCAAGTACAACTACAAACAAGGTTTAAATAGGTCCTTTAAAAAAATTTGCTGGTCCTTTAAAGGTCCTTTTAAGGTCCTTTTTTGGCACTCTTCCAAGTTCCCACGAACCATGTTTACAGCTATCGTGTCATGTGTCCTTGCAGGTGACCGATGTGTCGGGGCAGGTGTCGTCATGTCATCATGACCTGTGTCAATTGTCTTACAGCTATCGTGTCATGTGTCATTGCAGGTGACCGATGTGTCGGGGCAGGTGTCGTCATGTCGTCATGACCTGTGTCAATTGTCTTACAGCTATCGTGTCATGTGTCTTTGCAGGTGACCGATGTGTCGGGGCAGGTGTCATCATGTCGTCATGACCTGTGCCAGGCGATGACAGAGCTGGAGTCTGGCCAGGCGTCACCTTTCAATGTGGACAGTAACAAAGTGGTCAGCAAGGAGGAGGCAGTGACCAGTCTGACCGAGTATCTCAACTCACAGCAACAACTGAAGGCCATTCAGATCCTGAGGTCATTCAGGTCAGTACAATGCAGTATGATAAGGCATCACAATACATACAGCACAGCAACAACTGAAGGTCATTGAGGTCAGTACAATGCAGTATGATATGGCATCACAATACATACAGCACAGCAACAACTGAAGGTCATTGAGGTCAGTACAATGCAGTATGATATGGCATCACAATACATACAGCACAGCAACAACTGAAGGTCATTGAGGTCAGTACAATGCAGTATGATATGGCATCACAATACATACAGCACAGCAACAACTGAAGGTCATTGAGGTCAGTACAATGCAGTATGATATGGCATCACAATACATACAGCATAGCAACAACTGAAGGTCATTGAGGTCAGTACAATGCAGTATGATATGGCATCACAATACATACAGCACAGCAACAACTGAAGGTCATTGAGGTCAGTACAATGCAGTATGATATGGCATCACAATACATACAGCACAGCAACAACTGAAGGTCATTGAGGTCAGTACAATGCAGTATGATATGGCATCACAATACATACAGCATAGCAACAACTGAAGGTCATTGAGGTCAGTACAATGCAGTATGATATGGCATCACAATACATGCAGCACAGCAACAACTGAAGGTCATTGAGGTCAGTACAATGCAGTATGATATGGCATCACAATACATACAGCACAGCAACAACTGAAGGTCATTGAGGTCAGTACAATGCAGTATGATATGGCATCACAATACATGCAGCATAGCAACAACTGAAGGTCATTGAGGTCAGTACAATGCAGTATGATATGGCATCACAATACATACAGCACAGCAACAACTGAAGGTCATTGAGGTCAGTACAATGCAGTATGATATGGCATCACAATACATGCAGCATAGCAACAACTGAAGGTCATTGAGGTCAGTACAATGCAGTATGATATGGCATCACAATACATACAGCACAGCAACAACTGAAGGTCATTGAGGTCAGTACAATGCAGTATGATATGGCATCACAATACATACAGCATAGCAACAACTGAAGGTCATTGAGGTCAGTACAATGCAGTATGATATGGCATCACAATACATACAGCACAGCAACAACTGAAGGTCATTGAGGTCAGTACAATGCAGTATGATATGGCATCACAATACATACAGCACAGCAACAACTGAAGGTCATTGAGGTCAGTACAATGCAGTATGATATGGCATCACAATACATACAGCACAGCAACAACTGAAGGTCATTGAGGTCAGTACAATGCAGTATGATATGGCATCACAATACATACAGCACAGCAACAACTGAAGGTCATTGAGGTCAGTACAATGCAGTATGATATGGCATCACAATACATACAGCACAGCAACAACTGAAGGTCATTGAGGTCATTGAGGTCAGTACAATGCAGTATGATATGGCATCACAATACATACAGCACAGCAACAACTGAAGGTCATTGAGGTCAGTACAATGCAGTATGATATGGCATCACAATACATACAGCACAGCAACAACTGAAGGTCATTGAGGTCAGTACAATGCAGTATGATATGGCATCACAATACATACAGCACAGCAACAACTGAAGGTCATTGAGGTCAGTACAATGCAGTATGATATGGCATCACAATACATACAGCACAGCAACAACTGAAGGTCATTGAGGTCAGTACAATGCAGTATGATATGGCATCACAATACATACAGCACAGCAACAACTGAAGGTCATTGAGGTCAGTACAATGCAGTATGATATGGCATCACAATACATACAGCACAGCAACAACTGAAGGTCATTGAGGTCAGTACAATGCAGTATGATATGGCATCACAATACATGCAGCACAGCAACAACTGAAGGTCATTGAGGTCAGTACAATGCAGTATGATATGGCATCACAATACATGCAGCATAGCAACAACTGAAGGTCATTGAGGTCAGTACAATGCAGTATGATATGGCATCACAATACATGCAGCATAGCAACAACTGAAGGTCATTGAGGTCAGTACAATGCAGTATCATATGGCATCACAATACATACAGCACAGCAACAACTGAAGGTCATTCAGGTCCTAAGGTCTTTGAGGTCAGTACAATGCAGTATGATATGGCATCACAATACATACAGCATAGCAACAGCTGAAGGTCATTGAGGTCAGTACAATGCAGTATGATATGGCATCACAATACATACAGCATAGCAACAACTGAAGGTCATTGAGGTCAGTACAATGCAGTATGATATGGCATCACAATACATGCAGCATAGCAACAACTGAAGGTCATTGAGGTCAGTACAATGCAGTATGATATGGCATCACAATACATGCAGCATAGCAACAACTGAAGGTCATTCAGGTCCTAAGGTCTTTGAGGTCAGTACAATGCAGTATGATATGGCATCACAATACATGCAGCACAGCAACAACTGAAGGTCATTGAGGTCAGTACAATGCAGTATGATATGGCATCACAATACATACAGCACAGCAACAACTGAAGGTCATTGAGGTCAGTACAATGCAGTATGATATGGCATCACAATACATACAGCACAGCAACAACTGAAGGTCATTGAGGTCAGTACAATGCAGTATGATATGGCATCACAATACATGCAGCATAGCAACAACTGAAGGTCATTGAGGTCAGTACAATGCAGTATGATATGGCATCACAATACATACAGCACAGCAACAACTGAAGGTCATTGAGGTCAGTACAATGCAGTATGATATGGCATCACAATACATACAGCATAGCAACAACTGAAGGTCATTGAGGTCAGTACAATGCAGTATGATATGGCATCACAATACATACAGCACAGCAACAACTGAAGGTCATTGAGGTCAGTACAATGCAGTATGATATGGCATCACAATACATACAGCACAGCAACAACTGAAGGTCATTGAGGTCAGTACAATGCAGTATGATATGGCATCACAATACATACAGCATAGCAACAACTGAAGGTCATTGAGGTCAGTACAATGCAGTATGATATGGCATCACAATACATACAGCACAGCAACAACTGAAGGTCATTGAGGTCAGTACAATGCAGTATGATATGGCATCACAATACATACAGCACAGCAACAACTGAAGGTCATTGAGGTCAGTACAATGCAGTATGATATGGCATCACAATACATACAGCACAGCAACAACTGAAGGTCATTGAGGTCAGTACAATGCAGTATGATATGGCATCACAATACATACAGCATAGCAACAACTGAAGGTCATTGAGGTCAGTACAATGCAGTATGATATGGCATCACAATACATGCAGCACAGCAACAACTGAAGGTCATTGAGGTCAGTACAATGCAGTATGATATGGCATCACAATACATACAGCACAGCAACAACTGAAGGTCATTGAGGTCAGTACAATGCAGTATGATATGGCATCACAATACATACAGCACAGCAACAACTGAAGGTCATTGAGGTCAGTACAATGCAGTATGATATGGCATCACAATACATACAGCACAGCAACAACTGAAAGTCATTGAGGTCAGTACAATGCAGTATGATATGGCATCACAATACATACAGCACAGCAACAACTGAAGGTCATTGAGGTCAGTACAATGCAGTATGATATGGCATCACAATACATACAGCACAGCAACAACTGAAGGTCATTGAGGTCAGTACAATGCAGTATGATATGGCATCACAATACATACAGCACAGCAACAACTGAAGGTCATTGAGGTCAGTACAATGCAGTATGATATGGCATCACAATACATGCAGCACAGCAACAACTGAAGGTCATTGAGGTCAGTACAATGCAGTATGATATGGCATCACAATACATACAGCATAGCAACAACTGAAGGTCATTGAGGTCAGTACAATGCAGTATGATATGGCATCACAATACATACAGCACAGCAACAACTGAAGGTCATTGAGGTCAGTACAATGCAGTATGATATGGCATCACAATACATACAGCACAGCAACAACTGAAGGTCATTGAGGTCAGTACAATGCAGTATGATATGGCATCACAATACATACAGCACAGCAACAACTGAAGGTCATTGAGGTCAGTACAATGCAGTATGATATGGCATCACAATACATACAGCACAGCAACAACTGAAGGTCATTGAGGTCAGTACAATGCAGTATGATATGGCATCACAATACATACAGCATAGCAACAACTGAAGGTCATTGAGGTCAGTACAATGCAGTATGATATGGCATCACAATACATACAGCATAGCAACAACTGAAGGTCATTGAGGTCAGTACAATGCAGTATGATATGGCATCACAATACATACAGCACAGCAACAACTGAAGGTCATTGAGGTCAGTACAATGCAGTATGATATGGCATCACAATACATACAGCACAGCAACAACTGAAGGTCATTGAGGTCAGTACAATGCAGTATGATATGGCATCACAATACATACAGCACAGCAACAACTGAAGGTCATTGAGGTCAGTACAATGCAGTATGATATGGCATCACAATACATGCAGCATAGCAACAACTGAAGGTCATTGAGGTCAGTACAATGCAGTATGATATGGCATCACAATACATGCAGCACAGCAACAACTGAAGGTCATTGAGGTCAGTACAATGCAGTATGATATGGCATCACAATACATACAGCACAGCAACAACTGAAGGTCATTGAGGTCAGTACAATGCAGTATGATATGGCATCACAATACATGCAGCACAGCAACAACTGAAGGTCATTGAGGTCAGTACAATGCAGTATGATATGGCATCACAATACATGCAGCACAGCAACAACTGAAGGTCATTGAGGTCAGTACAATGCAGTATGATATGGCATCACAATACATGCAGCATAGCAACAACTGAAGGTCATTGAGGTCAGTACAATGCAGTATGATATGGCATCACAATACATGCAGCACAGCAACAACTGAAGGTCATTGAGGTCAGTACAATGCAGTATGATATGGCATCACAATACATACAGCACAGCAACAACTGAAGGTCATTGAGGTCAGTACAATGCAGTATGATATGGCATCACAATACATACAGCACAGCAACAACTGAAGGTCATTGAGGTCAGTACAATGCAGTATGATATGGCATCACAATACATACAGCACAGCAACAACTGAAGGTCATTGAGGTCAGTACAATGCAGTATGATATGGCATCACAATACATACAGCACAGCAACAACTGAAGGTCATTGAGGTCAGTACAATGCAGTATGATATGGCATCACAATACATACAGCACAGCAACAACTGAAGGTCATTGAGGTCAGTACAATGCAGTATGATATGGCATCACAATACATGCAGCATAGCAACAACTGAAGGTCATTGAGGTCAGTACAATGCAGTATGATATGGCATCACAATACATACAGCACAGCAACAACTGAAGGTCATTGAGGTCAGTACAATGCAGTATGATATGACATCACAATACATACAGCACAGCAACAACTGAAGGTCATTGAGGTCAGTACAATGCAGTATGATATGGCATCACAATACATACAGCACAGCAACAACTGAAGGTCATTGAGGTCAGTACAATGCAGTATGATATGGCATCACAATACATACAGCACAGCAACAACTGAAGGTCATTGAGGTCAGTACAATGCAGTATGATATGGCATCACAATACATACAGCACAGCAACAACTG
This sequence comes from Phymorhynchus buccinoides, assembly GCA_017654935.2. NCBI lineage: Eukaryota > Metazoa > Mollusca > Gastropoda > Neogastropoda > Raphitomidae > Phymorhynchus > Phymorhynchus buccinoides. The sequence goes on from JAGGCT020004059.1 coordinate 158,660, forward strand.
AAAGTCATTGAGGTCAGTACAATGCAGTATGATATGGCATCACAATACATACAGCACAGCAACAACTGAAGGTCATTGAGGTCAGTACAATGCAGTATGATATGGCATCACAATACATACAGCACAGCAACAACTGAAGGTCATTGAGGTCAGTACAATGCAGTATGATATGGCATCACAATACATACAGCACAGCAACAACTGAAGGTCATTGAGGTCAGTACAATGCAGTATGATATGGCATCACAATACATGCAGCATAGTCAGTACAACAGTATGAATGGCATCACAATACATACAGCAGCAACAACTGAAGGTCATTGAGGTCAGTACAATGCAGTATGATATGGCATCACAATACATGCAGCACAGCAACAACTGAAGGTCATTGAGGTCAGTACAATGCAGTATGATATGGCATCACAATACATGCAGCACAGCAACAACTGAAGGTCATTGAGGTCAGTACAATGCAGTATGATATGGCATCACAATACATACAGCACAGCAACAACTGAAGGTCATTGAGGTCAGTACAATGCAGTATGATATGGCATCACAATACATACAGCACAGCAACAACTGAAGGTCATTGAGGTCAGTACAATGCAGTATGATATGGCATCACAATACATACAGCACAGCAACAACTGAAGGTCATTGAGGTCAGTACAATGCAGTATGATATGGCATCACAATACATACAGCACAGCAACAACTGAAGGTCATTGAGGTCAGTACAATGCAGTATGATATGGCATCACAATACATACAGCACAGCAACAACTGAAGGTCATTGAGGTCAGTACAATGCAGTATGATATGGCATCACAATACATACAGCACAGCAACAACTGAAGGTCATTGAGGTCAGTACAATGCAGTATGATATGGCATCACAATACATGCAGCATAGCAACAACTGAAGGTCATTGAGGTCAGTACAATGCAGTATGATATGGCATCACAATACATGCAGCACAGCAACAACTGAAGGTCATTGAGGTCAGTACAATGCAGTATGATATGGCATCACAATACATACAGCACAGCAACAACTGAAGGTCATTGAGGTCAGTACAATGCAGTATGATATGGCATCACAATACATACAGCATAGCAACAACTGAAGGTCATTCAGGTCCTAAGGTCTTTGAGGTCAGTACAATGCAGTATGATATGGCATCACAATACATACAGCACAGCAACAACTGAAGGTCATTGAGGTCAGTACAATGCAGTATGATATGGCATCACAATACATACAGCACAGCAACAACTGAAGGTCATTGAGGTCAGTACAATGCAGTATGATATGGCATCACAATACATACAGCACAGCAACAACTGAAGGTCATTGAGGTCAGTACAATGCAGTATGATATGGCATCACAATACATGCAGCACAGCAACAACTGAAGGTCATTGAGGTCAGTACAATGCAGTATGATATGGCATCACAATACATGCAGCACAGCAACAACTGAAGGTCATTGAGGTCAGTACAATGCAGTATGATATGGCATCACAATACATACAGCACAGCAACAACTGAAGGTCATTGAGGTCAGTACAATGCAGTATGATATGGCATCACAATACATGCAGCACAGCAACAACTGAAAGGTCATTGAGGTCAGTACAATGCAGTATGATATGGCATCACAATACATACAGCATAGCAACAACTGAAGGTCATTGAGGTCAGTACAATGCAGTATGATATGGCATCACAATACATACAGCACAGCAACAACTGAAGGTCATTGAGGTCAGTACAATGCAGTATGATATGGCATCACAATACATACAGCATAGCAACAACTGAAGGTCATTGAGGTCAGTACAATGCAGTATGATATGGCATCACAATACATGCAGCATAGCAACAACTGAAGGTCATTGAGGTCAGTACAATGCAGTATCATATGGCATCACAATACATACAGCACAGCAACAACTGAAGGTCATTGAGGTCAGTACAATGCAGTATGATATGGCATCACAATACATACAGCACAGCAACAACTGAAGGTCATTGAGGTCAGTACAATGCAGTATGATATGGCATCACAATACATACAGCACAGCAACAACTGAAGGTCATTGAGGTCAGTACAATGCAGTATCATATGGCATCACAATACATACAGCACAGCAACAACTGAAAGTCATTGAGGTCAGTACAATGCAGTATCATATGGCATCACAATACATACAGCACAGCAACAACTGAATGCAGCATAGTCATTGAGGTCAGTACAATGCAGTATGATATGGCATCACAATACATACAGCATAGCAACAACTGAAGGTCATTGAGGTCAGTACAATGCAGTATGATATGACATCACAATACATACAGCAGTAGCAACAACTGAAAGTCATAGCAGGTCCTGAAGGTCATTGAGGTCAGTACAATGCAGTATGATATGGCATCACAATACATACAGCACAGCAACAACTGAAGGTCATTGAGGTCAGTACAATGCAGTATGATATGGCATCACAATACATACAGCACAGCAACAACAACTGAAGGTCATTGAGGTCAGTACAATGCAGTATGATATGGCATCACAATACATACAGCATAGCAACAACTGAAGGTCATTGAGGTCAGTACAATGCAGTATGATATGGCATCACAATACATGCAGCACAGCAACAACTGAAGGTCATTGAGGTCAGTACAATGCAGTATGATATGGCATCACAATACATACAGCATAGCAACAACTGAAGGTCATTGAGGTCAGTACAATGCAGTATGATATGACATCACAATACATACAGCACAGCAACGACTGAAAGTCATTGAGGTCAGTACAATGCAGTATGATATGGCATCACAATACATACAGCACAGCAACAACTGAAAGTCATTCAGGTCCTAAGGTCATTGAGGTCAGTACAATGCAGTATCATATGGCATCACAATACATACAGCACAGCAACAACTAAAGGCCTTTCAGATCCTGAGGTCATTCAGGTCAGTATATATGATACAGTACAATATGATACAACACAGGACAGAAATAAAGCGGTCAGCAAAGATGTTTCCAGTCTGACTGAATATCTGCAATCTGGACAACAGCTGAAGGCCAAACACATTCTGAGGTATTTTACGTTAGTGCCATATCAGAGGTCCTGGGTTTGTTTCCTCTTTTAGGGTACGCTCACCCACTGTCTACAGATGTAAGGGGTACGCTCAACCACTGTCTACAGATGTAAGGGGTATGCTCACCCACTGTCTACAGATGTAAGGGGTACACTCACCCACTGTCTACAGATGTAAGGGGTACACTATCCCACTTTCACCCACTGTCTACAGATGTAAGGGTTAACGCTCAAACCACTGTATACAGATGTAGGGGTACACACACCCACGTCTAAAGATGTAAGGGGTATCACTCACCCACTGTATACAGATGTAATGGTACACCCTCACCAATGTCTACATCTGTAAGGGTACCACTCACCCCACTGTCTACAGGAAGGAAGGGGTTACACTCACCCACTGTCTACAGAGTAAGGGGTACAACTCAACCCACTGTTACAGATGTAAGGGGGCTACACTCACCCACTGTCTACAGATTGTAAGGGTTACACTCACCCACTGTCTAAAGATGTACAGGGGTACACTCAACCACGTATACAGATGTAAGGGGTACACTCACCCACTGTATACAGATGTAAAGGTACACTCAACCACGTCTACAGATTGTTTAAAGGGGATAGTCACCACACTGTCTACGAGTAAGGGGTACACTCACCCACGTTACAGATGTAATGGGTACAACTCACCCACTGCCTACAGATGTAAGGGGTACGCTCAACCACTGTCTAAGAGTACGGGGTTACACCCACCACTGACTACAGATGTAAGGGGTCACCCACCCACTGTCATACAGAGTAAGGGGTACCTCTCACCCACTCTACATATTAAAGGGGTACACTAACCCACTGTTACATTATCTACAGGGTTATTTCTCCTTCAGTTTCAAATCTTAAAGTGTCAAATGAAAATGTGAGAAAAAGTCCACTCCCATTCACACGCATGCTTAAGACACAAACTCAGATCTTTAAGAGTCATGTCGATCCAGGAATATCAAGTGTATTGAAAACAATTTCTGATTCTGAATGATCTGGTTGTACACTCAACAAATGGAAAGCTGATAAAAAAAAAGAAAGATGATTGACCGAACATCATCTGTGGAATGATTATTTTAGGCAAGATTAAGAGGGTGTGCTATTCCCCGAGTGTGGGCGAACACAATCTTGACTATCGCAGAAAGGAGTGTTTCATAATAATTTCGACTTGACCTCCCGTTCTTACTAAGTTCTTCCCGTGTTCTTCGGTAGTTCACGGCATGATGTCTGACTTCGGCTAGAGCGAAATCTTTTTAAAGTATTTCTTGAAAAAAGGCAGGAAATTTCCGGGAGCAATTAAGAAAGTAGATGCATCATGCTGACTGTTATGCACCTAAGTATAAGAATAATTAGGCCCCAGCATGTCGGAACTTGGCCTAGAGGAAATCTTTTTGAAAGTATTTCTTGAAAAAAGGCAGGAGAATGGACCGGAAAGGCCAGAACGATAGTAGCATAACAGCATGGCCAAAGGGAGAAAAGGCAGAATCAAAGAGAATGACAGATTAGAGGTATGCTTATAAGCCCCCACATAACTTCCAGACAGAAGGTGGGGGAACTATTTGTACGAAGACCCCCCCCCCCCCCTCCCAGTATCCCTAGGGGGGGAGGCTTGCCTCGTTGTCTGTTCGTGTAGTATTGCTCTATCATTTAGATATCATTCTTTATCTATGCCATAATACTATCACCCAGATTATGCGTGATTATGGGTTTCTGGTACGTAGTCGTTTTGTCATTAGGTCGTGAATCCGTGGGCGATGAGGTCAGCGCCCCCCCCCCTACTGACTCTTTGGCCAGAGCCGCTCGGTATTATGTCCGGTTCCGTACAAGCTGGGCCGGAGGGAAGCCTGCTGCCCTTTACTACCTCCCTCCCAATCCCCCCCACCCCCAACCTCAACCACATATCCTATACTAGCAGTGCAGTTTCTCGTGCTGTCTACGATGAGAAATAAACACAACGGTGTCGTGCGAGTGTGTGTGCCGTGAATGTGTGGCTATGTGTGTGTTGTGCTGTGTGTTATGTGTCGTGTGCGTGCTTGTGTGTGTGTCGTGTGTGTGTGGTGTGACCTTGGACATTGTTACACTGCTGCTGCAAAAGTTACTCATAGAACGTATGAATGAGTAAAAAAACCCAGTGGTCACATGGGCTGAAATCGTGCCTTTCATAAATGCCTAAGCTCACTGAGACCTGCCACTGCTCTCTCTCTCTACTATACATGCAGCCGTGTATAAAAAGTATCGTGTCCGGATGGTCGGTTTTGTTGGTTGTTTCTGGTTATGTCATATTTACCCATCAGGATCTAGTAGCATTATTTATCACCTTTTCCTCCGCACTATTTTCCTGCAGACATAGCTGTTTGATTTAGGGACTAGTAGCATTATTACACCTTTCCCCAGCATATTATTTTTCACACAGCACACTGTGATCTTCAGGACTAGTTCGACCATTGACCAGAGCAAGATTGGAGCTCTCGTTCTCGCGCAGCTTCGGGGAAAAAAAAAAAACGGCCCGGAGTATAAGGCCTCGTTTAATGTTTCAGACAGACACACAACACACAACACACACACACAGCACACACACACACCAGACCAGTTGGCCTTTTTACTATATGATGCGTGTTAGTTTCCTGCATCATTTTTGCTTGCTTGCAGGTTATAGTTAGATTTGTTTTAATTCAGTTTCCGCTTAGTTATACAGATGACTGTTTTGCAAGGGAGAAGAAAAAAATGTCAAACTTTTAATGGTAGATGAAAGATTTTAATTTTTTTGGTTGAAAGAGAGATTTTAAGCACATATAATATGTAACTAAGTAGAAATATAATGGCGAATCCATAATTGACTGTTATAAATCATACTTAGTACAAATCGGAATCGATTTGCTGTACTAATAGAAATCAGAATTCTACATTTTACTGGACTTTTTTTGAGTTTTTCTCTATTTTTAGTAGAAATTGAACTTGATTTCAATAGCTAACAAATCAGCGAATTCTCGCATTTGAACTGACAGCCAGTAAGAAAAGTGGAATCCGTACATAATTGGACATCAACGTTTGCTTTCAGTTGTAAAGAGAAGAAAGACAAAACGAGGCCCGTGAGGATGCTATCTGACACCAGATGGGACATCATAGACGAGACACGGTCTCCATCACTATCACCAGCATCACTAGCCGTATGACTATCTAAAAGCTTCGCTAGCCGCTGTATCAGACACACCTAATAGAGTCATCCGCCGAGAGAAGGGTTGTTTGGCCCCGAGGTGTTGAAGGGGAAGAGCCTGGCGTGGGAGGAAATGGCGGGGCGGTGGGGGAAGGGAGGGATGAGACTAGCGTGTGGGGAGATGCCAGCTGTGGCCCAGTCTGTGGGTAAGGGGGTCACCGAGGAAGAAGCTCAGCCATAGTTCGGTATTATTAAAAACTGTTAGTCTTCACCATAGTAATCTTAAATCCTTTTTACAATTTGACTCAAAGGAGGTAAAACCATGGAGGAATTTCTTCTGCAGAGAAAAAATTAAGAGTATGTTTCTTTTACATTTTCTTGGTCTACTCTCTAAATTGAAAGCCAATTACTATTGCTTTTTGTTTTATTAAAAATTAAGCAAATTATAACACACCATGCCCGCCCTGCGCATATGCTCACACACGCAACGCGCCGTACATACAACACACACACACGCAGCATCTCACACACACACCACACAGAGTTGAGTAGATTTTTGTCAACCCCAAAAAATGTAACTATAATAATAATAATAATAATAATGAGATTTATATGCGCTTAATCTTAAACAAGCCACTAAGCGCTTAACAATAATAAAACAAATAAATGAATACCCCCCCCCCCCACCACCCCCCCCCCACCCCCCCCCCACAACAAAACAAAGACAAACAACAACAGCAACAACAACAAGCAGTACGAAAATATGCGAATGTCAAACATTTCACTAGCCATACACACAACACATGCACGCGCAACACAAACAAAATGCACACACACACACACCACACCACACCACACCACACCCACACCACACCACACCACACCACACAACACCACACCACACCACACCACACAACACCACACCACCACCACACCACACACCACAACACACCACAACACAACACACGCCCGACCACCCCTCCTCCATTTCTCTCCAATTCCCCCATCCTTCCTCCCCTTATGCCCCACACAAACACGACGCGCCAGAGGAAGTGGACAAAAATACTTTCCAAAAGACCAGGAGCAGCGCCCTACCTTCATATGCATCTTCATGTGTCGAAACTATCAGAAGTCTATGTGATGAATACCGAACTGTTAGAACTGCTGCATGTGATGTACCGAGCTGTTTAGAATAACGTGTGTGTGATGTACTGAAACTGTTATGAATGTGTGTGTGTGAATGTACTGAACTGTTAGAATGTGGGGCGGGGGGGGGGGGGGGGGGGCGTGCGCCTGGGGGCGTGCGTACGTACGCCCAAAAAAACCTCACGTACGTGTGTATTGTTGAGTTTCTTGGAACTGTGTGTGGTTTGCCCTACACAGGCCTATTCTTCCCTGGAAATCGAGATGTGTTGACTTTGAGAAATTTATTATCATATTTGCTGAACGAACTTTTGTTGCCCTGTAATCGTCCCTATGACCAATGAACCTCAGTTAGTATTTGTGCTTTTGATTGAGCATGTCAGTCAATGAATGTGACTGAGTTTTGTCCTCCACTTACCAAGAAACCAAGACGCCGCTAAGAAACAGGCTGGTGGCAAAGCAGAATGGAGGAGCGAAACGGGTATGATTATTGATCTCCCAGTCGTCTTCTCTTTCTCGCCGAGGCCGGAGGTCGGAAACCATCTAGCGTCAATCAAAACGCGCCGGACTGAGAGTGCTGCCATGAGCTAGTCCTAGGTCGATCAATGGCAGCGCACCTGAGTGTAGCGAGGTACATGTAATAAGGGACACTCTGTTAGGGTAGTAGTATAGCGAGGGTACATCATGTCGAATAAGCGACCACTCACTGTCAGTGTAGTAACGTGAAGGCTACGACATCTGTAGCCAGCCACTTGTAGGAATTGGCGGTACATTGTATACGTAAGGACACTCCCAGTCTAGGGCGCCTCCTGTGAATGTGAGGGCCGGAACAGTAAAGTATTTCAGCTGCAGAGTAGATCCTGCAATAAGGGACACTAGGCTAGTCTTATGTCACGGCTTAGTTGGCGTATAGCTTATGGCATTGCTGCCAGAGGAGCAGCAGTCCCAGATCGGCTGCCAGGAAGTTTTTTTCTTCAATCTCTCCTTCCTCTCCCCACTTTCATCAACTAGTGGCGACTATGGTTAGGGTAGTACAGGCAGGTAGTAGTAGATCATGATCGCTTGTGTCCCAGCCGACTGTGTCCCATGCAGTATAGATAAATTACTCGAGCGCTTGTACTATCTCTACTGAGATGTCCCTGCACTCTATGACGATCTCGACTGTTTTCCTTTGAGCACTACTCGTCATCTTGACTATCCTCTATCGACCTTACTTGGTTCCATGTCATACCGGTCTTTGTTACTGAGCCCGAAGTAGTAGAGAGCAGTATGTTCTCCCGTGTCACGAGGTTTATGTGACCCCTAGCGAAGGCCTATATTGTCTACGGTACAGGTCGTGCATATACGGCAGCAGTGATGTCCTCTGACGCTCATATGCCATGTGAAACTGAAGCTGCTGACTTCCTAGTATCGTGGTCTCACATTAGTGTTGTCCAATGATATGCGTCAAAGCTCTAATGTCATCATGCCATTCAACACGCTTCATACATTACCTGTCTTTTCCTCACCTGTACCGTCCACATGCCATTCCATTGCTTTTTAACCTTCCACCCCCCCCACATGAATTTCACCCCAGTTTCTCATCGCTACATGGCTTGTACCATATCACTGAAGATAACGCTCTCGCACACAAGGATGAACCCCAGCCACATCGGGGCATGGTCCCCCATTATGCGCCTGTACAGATGCAGATTCCTGCAATATGTTAATGCCATCTACTAGCTCCCTCCCGTCTCCCCCCACCATCAACAGACATGTCACCACTTCCGTAGGTGCGTCCACGCTGGGATGTGTGCAACGACGACTAGAGATATAGACTCCAGGGTGCAGAGACCACGCCTTCTCCCAGCATAGTTGCGTATGCACCCCGTGTCATATCCATGTGTCAGTCGCTGCTGAGAGGAATGAGGACTCAGGAACAACAGGCCAGACAGATTCAGATTCTCCCTATACACTGAACGAGCAGCCTTCCCCCCCGGATGGTGTCCGCAGATATACAGCAGACAGAGATGATCGTTCACTCAGGCCCAATACAAGATGTACTGTGCAAATACACATAGCACTATTCTTTCATGGAGGTCTATGTATTTTTGCCAAAGACCGAATCGCCATGCTCACAGGGCTCTTGATTGGTCCTAACACCCATCACTCTAGCTAATGAATATAGGGCTATTAGATATGGCCTAGACCTTATGGCCTCTGACATCTCTGCACTCTTTCAAATGAGTCTGCTGCTCTGGCATTGTACTGTCTGCCTCGTGGCTATCCGCTCATTGTAACTGGCTAGTGCTGCTGAATATCATATTCGGCGGGCATCTTATCTAGATGCACTGCTGTTTGTAACACTCCAACACAGTATACTGGGTATTACGTTACTCAAAACAACCTATCATCAAATGTAGTGACCATGTATGTTTACCTCCCGGCGACCATGTGTGATGCTAGTGCAAAAGAATAGGCACGTAAATCAGGGTACCCTGAACTGGAGTACATCTACCACTAGACACGTATTGTTTTGCGGTGCTTTTTTCTGTGAATATAGACGTTCATTGTTTCTTGCTTGAATAATTCCAACCAATTATCTTCTTACGATTGATAATATGTCAGAGACCTGATGTTGTTCAGTACAAATCGGAAATTTTTACAATTTGTACTACACCCTACTCCACTCACTGATGAGTACTCCTGCTATCGTACCACTGGTTTAGTAAATGGTGCGCTGGGGAACCAAACAAAGTGGTCTAAAAGGCAGAGGTCGGTCTTCTCTTTCTCAAATGGAGGTGGGTGAGGACGAGCGTCATTACACATAAGTTTACACACAAGCAAAATGGAAATATGTTAGGCTCTACCTGTGACAAACTTACGGGCTCCTATACATTTTAAAGCAAGATTTTACCTCACACCAGCATCTGCATTATATTCCAAGCTGAATCAATTTGAAATACAACAAACAAGCTTCATAACTTCGCATCACCAAAACCAATCCTAAACTAGGTGTCGTTGGCAGAGTATTTTTTTATGACTGATAGATCTACACGTTCCTTGCGTTCAGTGCGACATTCGAGTATCTAGACGTTATTGTCCACTTATCTCTTTTTTCTGTTTTTTTTTGTGTATTTCTAGTGTCGTTGTGTCCCCTTAAGCGTTTTTTTTAGTGTGTGCTTATTCGTATTGAGGAGCATTGTCTTCACGAATTTTCAGTCATGCTGTAGCGGTTACGTATTTAGTCACGTTCGCTAGCTGTTGTTCGTACATCGCGCAGTGCTTCCAACGAGCTTGTCAGCGATTCTCGCCCGATAATTATTGTTTGGCATCTGGGTTCTTCCAACACCCAAGGATTGATGCCAATTGCATCGGACCAGCCTTTCCCCTTCGTTCACTTTTTTCAATAACTTTGATTTTTTCTTTCTGACTTCAAGAGTATCGGCCTAAGAAATTTTCCTTTTCTTCCCCGAATTTCTGATCGTGGAGAGGAAGCTGCTTACACACGCCCAATATGCGCATTGAGCCCTAATTTTCGACTAGGGGAGCTAACTAAACACGCAGAAATGATGCGAAACTACACAACTGCGACGACCCGTTTTTCATTGGACAAATCTGACCGGCTTTCTGCATTTTCTCTTGTTTTTTGTGGGTTCAGTCTGGACGTGACATGGTTGTAAAAAATCGGGGAAAGCAAGAGGTCGCTTAATCAGGTTATGGAGCGTGCGTCGTGATGAGAAGGACACTATATAGAAAACCGAGCGAGGGATCACTGAAAATCAGGTCGGAAAGGTGGAGGATGGTCGCTGAATAGAAGCGTCGTATTATGAGGGAGGAGAGTACTGTAGCTAGAAATCAGAATTACCGATTTCTACTGAAGAAAACCCAGTAGGAAGTAGAATTCGTTATCAGTTGTTCCTTTTTACCTTATCGATATAATATGCTTCTCGACCTAACAACAAGGCAACAAGCCTGGTCAACCCCTTGACTGCCCATATATAATGTATCACATACTGGACTTGATGACATCACTGATGACGTCTTCAGTGAAGAGGCAATAATGATGTGCTGCCTTTTTTGCCTCTATAGGCAGGAGCAAGAGGACGGAGCATTGGGTGAATGGGGAGAGTGGCGACGCGCGAGCTAGTTGTCTTTTTCATGTTTTAGCCATGATTTGCTACCATTTGTACTTTCTAGTATTCAATCATTTGTATTAAGGCGTATAGATGATGTGACTTCTGACATTATTGTGTATGCTGGGTTACAGCCAAACAAACAAAGACGGCACCATCACGTTGTTGTAGCTTTGCTTCTCGACGTAACCCTGCGCTAAAAGACTCCAGGGATCATCCCAACAGCACGATTCTTATGCACTTGAACACCCCCCCCCTTCTCCTCTCCCCCTCGCTCCACACACTACTCACGTCATATATTTGCGTTTATTGTCCATATTGCATTGTACAAACGCCTCGTAGGCAGATTGATGCAAATGTATTTGTTAGTGTGAATAGTTATGTTGCTACCGGTCACGTGTACATTATGATTGTATAGATCATTGTTTTTATTTTATTCATGAATGATATCATTAGGGAACCAAAATCTTCTGCCGGCTGTGACATTCAAACAGAACTTATCTTGTGGACCGTTATTGACCCCTTTCTCTCGACTTGGAATGGACCTATACAGGTTTGACAAAAGGAGGGCAGAAACCGACACTCCATCTTCGGGGGGATTTTGTGTGATGTCTGTACGCCTAGCTTCATGTTATCTTACTAGTCTGACATGAAAATGTATGATTGCGCACATGTTAATTCCATAGATACTTCATGCATCACTTGAGCTCTATTTGTTGCGTTCATGTGTCTCCCCAACATACCAAGCACAATGGATCTCTATGTTCACGTGTGCCACTTGAATGACATAAAGCAATAATGCACACGTGAGTCACAACACTGTTGGCTCGTTTGTATCTACTATATACCGTAACTTGCATATATATTGACTATGATGGTATAGTAATAACTGGTGCGGTTGCTAGCACTAAGATTGTCAATTGGTCTGACACCAGCATTAACCCTCTTGCATTTATTCTTGCCAAAACCGCCCCAGCCGGATGTTGCCCTCTGTGTATTCAAGCCCGCCCTAAACCGCCCCACATACCTTGACCCCCACTCTGAGACCACCCCCCTTCTGATGGGAATTTGTATGACACACTAAGTTCGGCCCTTTTTATATACATACTATGTCTATGAAGAAGACTTCTCACTTGCAATGATGTGATAGAATTGATATGGTGCTCTGTGATGACCACTTCAAAAGACAGATTTTCTCGAAAATGTGGAGAGAAAACTGAAAGAATCTTGAACACTAAGAGAAGTTTTTTTTGTAACCAAATACGAATGAAAGGGGTCAGCCAAGCGCTGTAAAACACAGAATTTGAAAACATTGATTCTGCTCGACAGGACCAGACACCTACCCCTACCAAGATTCCTGAAGAACTGCGAGGCGATCGGGCTCTGTTCACCAGGAACTGAGCCAAGATATCCACTTTTGAAGAGGTTTCAAGGAAGCCTCTGATGCAGAGGTCTAAAGGCCGAAATATGCGTCGTTAGTTCATTCTTTCCCATGGACAAACTTCTTATGAATAGGACCAAGGAATATCATACTATATATCACTGTGTTGACCCATGGGGAAAAGAGTGAACAAAACTAACAAGATGTATTACAACCTTAAGGAAAGCATTATAATCGTTTGTAATTGTAGATTCTTCCTTTATCTTACTCTTCTGGTGTTTACTGGGCCTAGTCCTTTCCACCACTTCTGCCGTGGGTGGCTGCTTGTGATTGTTTTGTGTCAGTTTGTTTGTTTACCTATCCACGCAGTATCATGGTGAACCATGACAACACAGAATCCGAAATTTAGTGTGCCCCTGGCGTATATTTTAAATGTGAGCCTTTCTCCGTGAGGATACTGGTTTAGTGTCTTTGTCCAAATAGTTCCACCCATCTTCTGGGCTACGTTTTGTGCATGTGCTAAATTCCTCTATCTGTGAATATCTATGACTATGAGTCTGCCCTTATACCTTATGCTACTGTATTCTACTATCTTTCGGCACCACCCAACAGTCATTCTCCTGCCCCTTTTTTTCAAGAAATTCTTACAAAGCCTTCTTTTCCAGATTGGAAGACAGGACATGCTGCAGGCCTGAGTATTTCTCAGGCGACATAACGGCAGAGTATGACGCCATCGTGCTGCCCCTAATAATGAAAGAGAAAAAAAAGAAATGAGCGACGGAGAGGAGAATGCCAGTGGGGGATGTTTTTTTTCTTCTTTTTTCCCTTGGGAAATCAAATCTGGAGCATGCCGTCGACCTTGCAATCCACGGTCCCTCCCCGATGGGGAAAACAGGGGAGTATTTTGCTATAAATAGTTCCCCCACCTTTGGAAGTTCAGCCCTGTCTTTGCAATTGCCTCTTAACCTGTCACTCTCTTTGACTTGACGTTTCCCATTTGCTTTCTACTTGTGTATATCTTTCTCCTTTACTGGTCCATTCCTGCCTTTTTTTTAATAAAAAAACCATTCAACCTTTTCCATTTTACATTTTGATGACATGCCAGCTTTTTTGTTCGCCCTTCACTGGCGTTAGGACATGAGACCTTACACACTTGAGTGGGATGCCCGTTGTCAATTTACCAGTGCATATTTGCCTACATGGCGTGTTATGTATTTTAGCTTACTGGAATATGTTGTTAACCTTTTTTGCTGTTTTTGTAAACCTGGATCCTCCGACCAAAGGTAAAGCCGGAAGAAAGGCTGACGTTTCCAGCACTGTCTAGATTTTATGGGATCATAGGTTGCCCCCCTAAAATGATGGGGTGTCATGTTATGAATTGTACTATATTTTTTGTAATATGTTTCAGGTTTTTGAAACATTGCTAAGATACAATTTATGGGTGTTTTGTGATCCGTGGTTCCGAACTGTTAGGTAGGTGACAGTCCTGAGATGACCATAGCCCTGTGACGGGACTATAATAGCACTAAGGCCGTGGTACACAAAATACGCAGAGATTCCATGCGGGAAAAACGCAAATAAGTAAAACGAAGGAAGGGAACTCGATTTGCTGGCAAGCATTATGTTGGAGTATCCTGTAAATATTATCCTGCTGAACCGATACTAGTCGTATTTATTATCATGTAAGTGTTGTTACCATCTATCATTAGTTTCTTTTTTCTTTGTGGATATGTACCAGGTTCTCTATTAGATATAAGACAGGTGTATTCAGAACAACGACAGTCCATGCTGCGTTGCGCATGGCGTATTTCTGCCGCGGAATCTAAGCACTATGTGTGCCATACACAGCATAACTAACTAAATCGCATGAGCCAATGCTGCTGCCCATAGGACTTGTTGCCACACTGACTGACATTTTGTTTCGCGTATTTCAAACCAAGAAACCCAAAACTTGTCATATTTCTTTTGTTGCTGTTTTGTTGGTGGATGCAATTAGAGTAGTGATTTGCTTGGACCAGTAATGCGGAACCACAGTGGGGAGTAGACTTGAGAAGCAATCTACATCGCTATCATGACAGAAGACTGTAAATTCGTCAGCATACATGTAGGCGATGCCTCTGTCCATCATATGATAGATGCATGTGTATCATGTTCGAGCTAACAATTAGGCGTTCCCTCTGCTCACTATGAAGAATTATTCATATTTCACAAGACTATCATTGTGCGTTCACTACGCTCATCTTCTGGAAGAGACGTTCACATATTACTAGCATAGCATTGCGTCGTATCTCTGTCTTGTACATGTATGACAGAGGACTATGTTTAATCTCTAGCATCATTGGCGTCTCGTGTCTAGTCTCTACCAAAGAAATGATTTCATGTATCAGCAACATTGGCGTCACTCGTGTACTTCTCACTGAGGACTTGAGATGGTCTCGAATAATGCTGAGCATAATTGTTGGTTCTACGGTCAATAATGATGAGATTTACTGTTTCCCCCCCCCTATTTTTATGTCATCATGTGTCGCGTTTCCTCCCGACCTGGAACAGGCACACATTCATGTGTGCATACCAGGCATGGCGACATTCAATGAGCAAAAGTAAGTAACAACGAAAAAGCATTTTTTCTTTGTTTTTTTTTTGATCTGGGGGCCTGCAGAAGAGCCCCCGCGTAGGAGTTTCAGGACTGTAACGCCTGAAGCCTTTTTGGGTAATTTGAAATGCTAAAATGGCATTTAGAATGGCTAACATTTAGCTTTGCTTATTTGTTTTTTCGGCTGGACAGACTTTTTTTTCAGCGGAAGAGCAATGTCATTTTGGCGAAAATCTGCTGCTTTGGGGACAATTCCCATCCCTGATGTAACAGATTAGTGGCCGTCAGTCCTGGAGTCTAATTCAGTACCAGGAATGACCCGAATAGACTGAGGATTTTTTGTTCCCTCTTTACAGCAATGTGATACCCTTGCTAAGGGCCCCAATCCAACAAATTATGATGCCCCTGTTTTGCACAAAGCTTCAAGAGCCTGCTTAATCTATTCACTCTGTAAGAGATTTTTTCTGCTTCCCTTTTACCATCAATGAGCCACTCATTGAATCTGCATATCTACGACTAGATTAGTGCTAATCTTTGAGAAAATTATCAGTGCCTAACTCTTCATAACTTCTATGAAGAGTTTGAGAGATAAGAGCATTGTTTGTGACTTCCCTTTCACAGCAGGCATACCCTACCAGGCCCCCAGTCCAACGTTATAATGCCAACATCATCCCTCTATGAGATGACTGTTACACTTCAATCTTCAGCATCATGTGCGTCCGCTCACAGAACAAAACGGTCAGACTTCCTTCTGCACGGCTGAGTCCACCACAGAACATGCAAGTCCCTCCCACCTACTCCTCCCCCAGCGCGTCGGTCTCCCTTCAGAAAGATGGACCTGGTGCGCTCCAAAGTTGGCGGCTTTGCCCTCGAGCTGTCCGGGCCAAAGGTGGGTAATTTATGAAAATCTTCACTGGAACTTTATCAAAAAAAAAGTAGCTACTGTATTTTCTGGACTATAAGGATACTATTTTTGTCACACTCAGACCCCTTGCCTATGTTGTATTGTACCCTGGGTGTAAAGACTCAGGATCTCCCAACAGCCGAAGCATTTGCAACACTAGGCGTACAACATGCCACCAGCTTGGGATGAGAACATTATGTGTGTGACCGTTTTTTGATTACCCCGCCATTGGTTTTTTTTTTTTTGCAGACACACACTCCGACTTCAGAGGATTTGGAGAACTGTTGATGTTATGCCTAGGAGCTTGTCATGCTAAAGACAATCCCCGCATAACTATGCAGAGCATAACAACATTTTGATGTAGCCTCGGATTGCTGTTCTAGCCTATGTCAATTGCGTATGACACCAGCCTTTAAGCCAAGGATCCTGCCCGCCGTTATAATATGAAATAACAAAAATAGTAAGAAAATATTCATAAACAAAACTAAAAATTTGGTGGGCGCGCCTTATATAGAATCCGAAAATAGGGTATTCCAGTTTCCTGGGTATTGCGTCTCTGAGAAATTATTTGGTGAAACGGTGCAACAACAGATGTCCGCACTGTACGAGCTCGACAGTACTGTGTATGCTTGCCTTTCCCTTTCCCTGGCTTGGTGGTATTAACGAAGTATTCCTCGTCATCTATGAGGATGTTAATCAGGTTCAGCATTCATAGGCGTTCCTCGCTATCGGCATGAGGAATGTTAATTTCAGCTATATCCATTGGCTTGCGCTACTGTGCACTCTATGACTGAATGGGCTTATGAAGTTTTCAGACGCATCATTGTGTGTCATTAATAGATATGTGGAAGGCCCTCACGGTGGTATTATGAGATGTAACAGGCTAGGTAGGTATTACGAGATGTAACAGGCCTAGCGTAGTATTACCGAGATCCGAGATGTAAACAGGCTACGGTTGCGCTATCTATGCAGAATGTAACAGGCTAGGGATGGTATTACTGATATGGTGACAGGCTAGGTGGGATGAAGGAGAGGAAAAAGGAAGAGAGGGAGTA
>JAGGCT020004059.1:176657-199157 GCA_017654935.2 Phymorhynchus buccinoides
GCGTGAAGTTATCTTTCACTCTGCGTGCGTCTTTTTGTTTCACTGCTGATAGGGAAGAAGGGTTAACAGCAGCAACAAGTTTATTTGTGGAAATTATAATGTTGACGCTGGTTGGAAGTCGCCAAGTTATCGGATTGATCTGCTTAAGAGGTGACATGCTGTCAGTCACTAGTCTTTGAGGTTTGACCAAGTGTGCCGCGCCTCTCTTTCATGCATTTTTGTTCTCTCTGACAGACGTTTTGTGTAGACCGTCTCTCTCTCTCTCTCTCCTCCAATCTCTATACGACCACTCTCTTCTCTTTCTCAGTCGCTCTCTCTCGTCTCTCCCTCTCTCAACTCTCTCTCTCTCTCTCTCTCTCTCACTGCACTCACTCACATCACTCAATCACTCACATCACTAAGATAAGGTGGAAGTACTGTTTTGGGGGTAAAGATGGAGTGGAATCTTGTTTTGGGGTAAAGAATTGAATACTGGACGTCTGTTCTGGGATACTGTTGGGGGACGGGGGGGGGGGGGGGGGGGGGTGGGGGTGGGGGGGGGTGAAACTGTGGGAAACAACTGATGAATGAGTCGGGCTCGAGAACCCCCAGCTGTTACCCAACCCACCACAACCAACAACAACCCCTCTCCTCCATAGAAGAAGAAAATCTTGGCTGAATTCTTCTTTTATATCGAAGTTGGAATGTCCGTGTTTTTTTCTAGCAGAAAGACACTAAAGATAATTGTCAGATGGTCCGGGTATATACGTTTTAGCAACATCGCACAAAACATGTGACCGCCATTAGAAAATGTGAGTGCAGCTGAGTGCAACATTACTGTGACTGCCTTTGTTATTTTGTAATGATGGTATTTTATTTTGACAATATATAAAACCATCAAAGTTTGTTTCCGTGTTCATTGGTTTAGTTGGTGGTCTCATTGATTTCCCCATACAATGCTGCAAAGAGATTATAATGGCGCGCAACAGTTAGTCGTGCTGTTTATCATTTTAGAAATTAGAGAGGGGATGTTCCAGCCCCGCCCCCGTCACAGGAAAAGAAACAAAAAGACTATGGAAAAGTTGATGATGCATGACACCCGCTCATTGTGCGCGCAAAGATTGTGGAAACGGAAGGGACTTGTTTTTTCTGGCGGAGGTTGCCGTTCTAGGGGAATGGCGGGATACGCTGGAAATATTGGATAATTCATGATCCTGTATACGTGTGATAAGTAAATTGAACAGAGCAACAAAAATTCATGCGGACTTTGTTGTCAGTAATCCCACCCCCACACCCCCCCCTGAAACTTTTAATGTCTAAGAATATGTGTTGCTCTGGTGTCTCAGATAATTACTTGATCGATTCATTCATGTGACTATTATTTGGCTGTTTTGTTGTAGACTTGACATATTCACATACATGTCTCATTGCGTTGACATCATCCAGTGTGGAGTTTTATTGTTTTTCTGCGGTGTGCCAGTGTGTTGTGCGTATATATATATCTTTCCTACAACAAGCCATAGTTCCCTCTCCCCACCTTCTGGATGTTTCTGTGCTTGTAAACTCCTTTAATCTGTCTCTCTTTTTGACTCTGCCTTTTTCCCTTTGGCTTACTAGTCATCTGCTATCTTTCTATTTTACTGTCCATTCCACTCAATCTCCTAGCCTTTTTTCTCTCTCTATAAACTACTTACAAAGATCTTCTTCAGCCAAGTCGGACATCTGGACCATGTCTTATTAGGCCCATACGGCAGTATGAATGCTCTTCGCTGATATGACTGGGAACTGAGGCGAAGAAGAAGAAATAATCTCGTGTAAATTTGTGTGGGTCTGTAAAGATCAGGTTTCTCAAGCTTATTTTGGTCTTCAATCGGAATGTGTTTTGGCTGAATGCAACAAGAGCATGAAAACTGAAAACGAACCCAATACATACAGGGAACCTCCCTTATTATAAGACCCCCCCCCTCCCTTTTTTTATTAAAGACTCCTTCCCATAACGACCTACTTCTCCAAGACATTGCCTTACTTCTTTGTAAGTATTACAAAATTACCTCCCTTATACACACTCAACTCCCTTCCCACTTACGACCTTACCTTTGTGTACTTCAAGGTCGTAAAGGCAGTTCCACTGTATATCACACCATTGTGGCCATATGGCCTGGGAAGCAAAAAAGAAAGAAGCTCTTTTACATATATGCTTCAACACATATAAACAAGAGAAAGAAAAACGAACAAAAATGCGACACATTCGTCGCTCATTTGCCGATCATAGTCGGTCAAAGGACACAACACAAATGTACAGATGAACCTCCACACATGACGACTGTATTTTGTGTGATACTAGAATCCTCAACTAAAATGTCAATCATTCCTTTTTTTTTTTATAATTGAGAAATGATTCTGGAAATACACAGACGAGTATTTGAGGGAAGAGATCAGATGAATAATCTCTCTATTACATAACTTGCTCTCTGTGTGTTTGTTTGTCCAAAAATTACTGCCTATTGTGCAAAAAACACAAGATGTAGTTGGGTGTCTATGTTAGTAGAACCCTTCTTCGACACCAAACCAAATAGGATCTTGACCCGGCATCCCCCCCAAAGCAAAGTCCAATGCAGTGTGGTAGGTACATTTTGGCAATGCAGCAACTGAAGACCCGTAAGACAGTGTCGAGAGCTTCAGATTGTTTTCAAAATTCTTGGCTCACATGATCCCTGATAACAGAAAATAATGAGTCAGTTTGAAAAAATGATGGGCCAATTATGTATCACTAATATTAAACTTAAATTTGATTCCAGACATTCGTTCAAATAAGAAAAAGGGTAGCCCACTCAGATTAAAAATTTAAAAAAAAACCTCTGCAAACATGCAGATCAACACCCCCCCTCATGCATTATATATTTAAAAAATAACTAAATAATAAATACTGGTTATTTTATAGAGCGCGTTAACTCCCTTTCGACATGGATACTCAAAGCGCTCTCTGAACAAAGGCCTACGAAACACAACATACAGAACCAACATACACACATTAAAGACAAAGCAAGGAAAGAAAAAGAATAATCACCATGAAGACTTAAGTATCAAGGAATTAAAAAAACATTTAAAAATTAAAAATAAGCGAGACAGTTAAGAACAAAATACATGTTATTAATCTCTCTCGCCCTATATACTTACTCTCGCCTCCCCCCTCACCCACACACACCACACCACACACACACAACACACACACTGCAGGTTAATATCAAGAACCTACGGTTCTTTCTGGGTGTTTTTTCTTCTTCAGTCCGTCGCCTTTCTTACTGGGGGGTGCAGGTTGTGCTGTGAGCACTTCAACCTCTACCGTTTTCTATACTTAACGTTAATTTCCCCCCTCCATTTACACGATGAAAAAAATGCATTCAACAATTAATTTATATTTGTAGAAGATACAGGCAAGACGGAAAAAGAAGAAAAGAAAACGGCATATGAACCAAACCTGTTGACAGGGGGTGATGATTTTGCATCTATCGCCTTTTCTTTTTAGAACCTTTCACCGCCAAAGTACCAATTTATAGCCACTACAAGTCAATTAACACCCAATGTCACTAAAAGGCTTCAAGTTCAAATTGGGGTCTATTATCCAAAGGACCTTATTGGGGAAGTTTTTATATGCTGTCATAGAAGAATCCACAATACTGACTGCAGATGGGATTTTGTTCTCTACCCAGGTAACAATTTAATGGACAATGTTTGGTTGAAATATGGTTGGCGGTGAAAGGGAACGCGTTTTTAAAAAGCGATATCACGAATCACAGACGTCTCAATCCGATCGTATTTGGGGGTCGAATCGTAAAAGCAAAACAAGGGCATCGCCGAGCGGCAGCAACGCATTGTGACAATGCACAACCCGGCCAGAGTTATGTCCTCTCCCCCCCCCCCCCCCCACCCCCAATAAACACACCACTGATTCCACCCTTACAGAACGCATAAAATACCTAGCCCACAAATTTGAAGTGATTCTGTTCAAGTAATTTCACGAGATACAGCTGAACTTTTATACCAACTTTCTTGCACCGAGTGCTGTCATCTCCCCCCACCCCCCCCCCCCCCCCCCCCAACCCCCAATAAACACAACCACTTTCCCCCCTTACAGAACGCATAAAATACATAGCACAAAATTTGAAGCGATTCTGTTCTGTTGTTCACGAGATACAGCTGAACTTTTTATACAAACTTCCTTGCACCAGGACACACCACCCACACAAAATTTGAAAGCGATTCTGTTCACCAGTTCACGAAATAAAGCTTGGGGGAAAATTATATAGCCCAAAGAAGGAAATTTCGGATTTCATGGTCAAAGGTCAAGGTTATGGTCAGCACGGTGTTGATTAACGAAAAGGAAGCTTCCTTTTTCAAGCTGTTCTACCCCTCTGCCAATTTTAATCAAAATCCAAACAGTAGTTTTTAAGGATAATCGATACACAGAACCACACACACACACAGACAGACACACACACACACACACACAAACCGATCGCAATAACTCGGCCTCTGGCCGGGTAACTATGTAGTGTGACTGGCCCTTTAGGGCAAAGAGAAAGCGGGTGAAGACAGTAGATTGATGACTTGGCTTTTTTTCTCTCAAAAGACTGGTTTTTTTGTTCTCTCAAAGACAGACTTTTTTCTTTCTTTTTTTAAAGGGGCACCGTGACGGATGAGTTTTTGCGAGAAACACATCGCGATCACCAAAGAAAAACCCTTTACAGAGATCGCAACACTCACTTTGCTCTGGTTTCCTAGAAATCAAACCGTCAAATCGGCGATTCAATCCTTGGCGGAGGTGCTGGAAGTCAAACTCTTCTTTCAGTGAAAGAGAAGGCATGTGCCTTCTTTTTTCTAATGGCTGCCTGAGTTTAGACCAAATCGTTTGCACGAAATGTTCGCAATACACGTTTTATTTATTTGTTTTTATAGTCCCAGGTTTAAAGTTTCGCTCACAACAAAGGAAATATCTCCTCTATTTTTTTTATTGCACTACAAAAAAGAAAAGAAAAGCTTCAACCACAATGGGATTGGTCTCCACCCACCCCCTCCAAAATGGCTACTATCTCCACCAAGGAGTAATCGCCGTTTTGACGATTTGATTTTTAGGAAACCAGAGCAAAGTGAGTGTTCCGATCCTTGAAAAGGCTGTCTTTCTGGTGATCTCGACGTGTTTCTTCCAAAAACTCATCCGTCAGGGTTCACCTTTAAAGACAAAGCCCTCTGAAGCTCACATTATAGAACCTAGTTTGTCTGCGGGTCTGCATGCGTGAGTCAGCAAAGCATTCGATTGAACATCATATATAAAAAATAAAAATGTTGTCATTATTATTACACGTGGTATGTGAAGTTTTAGCAGACTGACAATAATGCCGAGTGCAGTGATATCTGATGCCGTCTATGCCACACCCATTCAACGCACTGGCTTGAACTTTTGCTTGGTGTTTAATGTCTCTGTCTGTCTCTCTGTTTGCGGCATCTTCTCTCTCTCTCCTCTCTCGTCTTCTCTTCTCCTCCTCTCTCTCTCATCTCTCTGAGAGATCTCTCTCTCGAGTCTCTATCTCTTCTCTCTCTCTCTCTCCCCTCTCTCTCTCTCTCTCGCTCTCACTCCCCCCCCTCTCTCTCTCTCCTCTCCCTCTCTCTCTCTCTCTCGGCTCCTCCCTCTTCTCTCTCTCTCTCTCTCTCTATCTCCCTCTCTCTCTCTCTCCCTCTCTCTCTCTCTCTCTCTCTCTGCTCCCTCTCTCTCTACTCTCCTCTCCCTCTCTCTCGTCTCCTCTCTCTCTCATCCCCCTCTCTCTTCTCTCTCTCTCTCCCTCACTCTCCGTCTCTCTTCCGCCTCTCTCCTCTCTCTCTCCCACCTCTCTCTCCCTCACCTCTCTCTCTCACCTCTCTCTCTCTCTCTCTCTCTCTCCCCCTCCTCTCACTCTATCTCTCTCCCTCTCTCTCTCACACAAACTCTCTCACTTTCTCTCTCTCTGTGTCTCTCTCTCTCTCTCTCTCTCTCTCCTCTCTCTTCTCTCTCTCTATCTCGAGTCCCCTCGTCTCTCTCTCTCCGTCCCTCTCTCTCTCCCTCCCTCTCTCCCCTCCCCCCTCTCTCTCTCTCTCCATCTGATATCGCGAGAGAGATCCTCGAGATGAAAGATCCCGCTCTCTCGTTTCTCATACTCTCTCTCTCTCTCTCTCTCGCCCTCTCTCTCTCTCTATCCCTTTCTCTCTCTCTCCTCTCTCCCCCCTTCTCTCTCTCTCTCCCTCTCTATCTCTCTCTAACTCATCGCCTATCTATCTCTCTCTCTCTTCCTCTCTCTCTATCTTCTATCTCTCTCTCCCTCTCTCTCTCTCTCTCCTCTCTCCTCTCTCTCTGCTCTCTCTCTTCTCCCCCCCCCTCTCTCTCTCTCTGCTCTTCCCTCTCGCTCTCTCTCTCTCTCTCTCGCAGTCTCTCTCTCTCCTCTCTCTCTCTCTCCCTCTCTCTCTCACTCTCTCTGAAGAGAGATCTCTCTCTTCCCTCTCTCTCTCTCTCCCTTTCTCTCGATCTTCTCTCTCTCTCTCGCTCTCTCTCCCCCTCTCTCTTCTCCATCTCTCTCTCCCTCTCCTCTCTCCTCTCTCTCTCTACCTCTCCTCTCTCTCTCCTCGCTCGCCTCCCTCTCACTCTCTCTCTCCTCTCTCTCTCTCTCCCTCTCTCCCTCTCTCGCTCTCTCTCCCCCTCCCTCCATCTCTCTCTCTCTCTCCCCCCCTCTCTCTCGCTCTCTCTCTCTCTCCCTCTGATCTCATCTCATCCCTCTCTCTCTCTCTGCTCTATCTCTCTCTCTCTCCCTCTCTCTCTCTCTCTCCTCTCTCTCTCTCTCTCCCCTCGCCTCTCTCTCTGGCTCTCCCTCCCTCTCTCTCTCTCTCTCTCCCTCTCTCTCTCTCATCTCTCTCTCTCCCTCTCTCTCTCGACTCTCTCTCCCTCTAAACCCTCGCCTCTCTTCTCTCCCCCTCTCTCTCTCTCTTCTCTCCCTCTCTCCTCTCTCTCTCTCCCCCCTCTCTCTCTCTCTCTCTCCCTCCTCTCTACTCGCTCTTCTCCCTCTCTCTTCTCTCTCTCTTCCTCCCTCTCTCTCTCTCTCTCTCCCTCTCTCTCTCCTCTCTCTGTCTCTCTCTCTCTCTCTCTATCTCTCTCTCTCCCTCCCCCTCTCTCTCTCTCTCTCTCTCTCGCCTCATGTCATCAACTCTCTCTCCTCTCTCTCTCTCTCCTCTCACCTCCTATCTCTCTCTCTATCTCTCTCCCTCTCTCTCTCCCTCTCTCTCTCTATCTCTCTCCCTCTCTCTCTCTCTCTCTCTCTTTTTCTCTCTCTCTCCCTACTCTCTCTCTCTCTCTCTCCATCTCTCTCTCTCTCTCCCTCTCTCTCTCTATCTCTCTACTCTCTCTCTCTCTCTCTCTCTCTCCCCTCTCCTCTCTCTCTCCCTCTCTCTCTCTCCCTCTCTCTCTCTCCCTCTCTCTCCCCCCTCTCTCTCTCTCTCTCTCCCTCTGCTCTCTCTCTCCCTCTCTCTCTCTATCTCTCTCTCTCCCCCCCTCTCTCTCTCTCTCTCTCTCTCCCTCTCTCTCTCTCTCTCGCTCAATCCTCTCTCTCTCTCTCTCTCTCTCTCTCTCTCTCTCTCTCTCTCTCTCAGTTTCTCTTTCTCTCTCTCTTCTCTCTCTCTCTCTCTCTCTCTCTCTCTCTCTCCTCCACTCTCTCTCCTCACTCTCTCTCTCTCGCCTCTCTCTCTCTCTCTCTTCTCTCTTCTCTCTCTCTCTCTCCTCTCTCTCATTTCATGTTTATCTACCACGCCCATTACTTTATAGGGTCTATACGGATCTCAGATATTTCCTGAAGCCAATTTCACTACCTACTGAGCACGCGCAGATGGGGCGGAATAATTACATACATGCACACACAAGCACACACACAGCACACGCACACATGCACACGTACACGTACACACACACACACACACACACACACACACACACACACACACACATTGGTTGTGTGTGCGTGTGGTGTGTGAGCAAGAGGCGAAAAAAACACTCCTGGGTGAAACCGCACCTGAATATTTTATCACGCCTTGCTTTTCTGTCTGTCTGCCTCCCTGGGGACCTATCGATGTTCCCCCGCCTCTATGAGTCTTTCGTCTCTATGTGTGTCCCTCCCATTGTGTCCCTGTCTCTAGGTGTTCCTGTATCGGTGTGTCCCCATCTTGAGTGTCCCCATCTCTACGTGTCCCTCCCATTGTGTCCCTGTCTCTATGTGTTCACGTCTCATTGTCAGTGAAACCCTTTTCTATTACTATATGTGTCATCGTCTCTATGTGTCACCCCCATTGTGTACCTGTCTCTGTGTTCCCGTCTCAATGTCAGTGCCCTCCTTCTCTATTACTATATGTGTCATCGTCTCTATGTGTCACCCCCATTCTGTCCCTGTCTCTGTGTTCCCGTCTCAATGTCAGTGCCCCCTTCTCTATTACTATATGTGTCATCGTCTCTATGTGTCACCCCCATTCTGTCCCTGTCTCTGTGTTCCCGTCTCAATGTCAGTGCCCCCTTCTCTATTACTACGTGTCATCGTCTCTATGTGTCACCCCCATTCTGTCCCTGTCTCTGTGTTCCCGTCTCAATGTCAGTGCCCCCTTCTCTATTACTATGTGTCATCGTCTCTCTGTGTCACCCCCATTGTGTCCCTGTCTCTGTGTTCCCGTCTCAATGTCAGTGCCCCCTTCTCTATTACTATGTGTCATCGTCTCTCTGTGTCACCCCCATTGTGGTCCCTGTCTCTGTGTTCCTGCCTCAATGTGTCCCCAACCTTAGGTGTCCCTGTCTCTATGTGTCACACTCATTGTGTCCCTGTATGCTGTCCCGTCTCTATGGGACCCCACAATGTGTGTTCCTCTATGTGACCCCATCACGTGTGTTCCCATCTCTATGTGACCCCACAATGTGTGTTTCTCTATGTGACCCCATCACGTGTGTTCCCATCTCTATGTGACCCCACAATGTGTGTTTCTCTATGTGACCCCATCACGTGTGTTCCCATCTCTATGTGACCCCACAATGTGTGTTTCTCTATGTGACCCCATCACGTGTGTTCCCATCTCTATGTGACCCCACAATGTGTGTTTCTCTATGTGACCCCATCATGTGTGTTGACCACATCATGTGCGTTTCTCTATGTGACCCCATCATGTGTGTTTCTCTATGTGACCCCATCATGTGTGTTTCTCTATGTGACCCCATCATGTGTGTTTCTCTATGTGACCCCATCATGTGTGTTTCTCTATGTGACCCCATCATGTGCGTTTCTCTATGTGACCCCACAATGTGTGTTTCTCTATGTGACCCCATCATGTGTGTTTCTCTATGTGACCCCATCATGTGTGTTTCTCTATGTGACCACATCATGTGCGTTTCTCTATGTGACCCCATCATGTGTGTTTCTCTATGTGACCCCATCATGTGTGTTTCTCTATGTGACCCCATCATGTGTGTTTCTCTATGTGACCCCATCATGTGCGTTTCTCTATGTGACCCCATCATGTGTGTTTCTCTATGTGACCACATCATGTGCGTTTCTCTATGTGACCCCATCATGTGTGTTTCTCTATGTGACCCCATCATGTGTGTTTCTCTATGTGACCCCATCATGTGTGTTTCTCTATGTGACCCCATCATGTGTGTTTCTCTATGTGACCCCATCATGTGTGTTCCCGTCTCTATGTGACCCCATCACGTGTGTTCCTGTCTCTATGTGACCCCATCACGTGTGTTCCTGTCTCTATGTGACCACACCATGTGTGTTCCTGTCTCTATGTGACCCCATCACGTGTGTTCCTGTCTCTATGTGACCCCATCACGTGTGTTCCTGTCTCTATGTGACCACACCATGTGTGTTCCTGTCTCTATGTGACCCCCATCACGTGTGTTCCTGTCTCTATGTGACCCCATCACGTGTGTTCCTGTCTCTATGTGACCGCATCACGTGTGTTCCTGTCTCTATGTGACCACACCATGTGTGTTCCTGTCTCTATGTGCCCCCTCGGTTCAGGGCTGACTTACTTTGGTTTATCCCTGCAGACACCTTGAGGAGCATAGGGCCGCAACCACACCACGTCAACAGACTCTCTGGGCAATCCTCCTCAGTTGGACCCACGTTCGTCCGGTGTCGTATATAATACTGTCGCCGTGGGATCGTGTCGCAGCGATAGCATTTCACGTGAAATACTGTTGCAGCGATATTATTTTCTGAAAAAAACTGTCGCGCGACAAATTTTCACGAAAAATGTCCTATAAAATATTGTCTCATGCCTTAAAATACTGTCGCTCCAAATTTTGCGACAGTTTTTTGCGACAGGACACTGTGAAATATTGTAGTCAGTAAATACTGTCGCTTGCGACACATTTCCACGTGAAATGTTGCTGCTAGAGTTAATATTTTCTGTGAAATATGGTCGTAGCGTTTTGGCAGCAGTATTTCACAGTATGACGTGAAATGCTGTCGCTGCGACACGATTTTACGATATTACGGTGACACGCTGTCACCGTAATATGCATGTGTGCCACACAACAACCGTAGGGGAAGACGGGGTAAAAAGCGCATGGGCGGGTAAGAAGCCCACCGCCAATTATCTCATGAAATAAAGAACATTTCAGTCAAATTTGCCCATGAGACGAATGCTAGACATTAACGCTCGTCTCATGGGCAAAATGAGACTGAAATTTGCTTCATTTCATGAGATAATTGGGGTGGGCTTCTTACCCGCCCATGCGCTTTTTACCCCGTCTTCCCCTAACGGTAACTACTGATTTTTTGGTGTTGAGATTTAAGTGCTCAATCTACACGGAAAGAACCGAGAAATTGAGCGGGAGGGTGTTAATCTACATCTTTGCCGAGAAATCGATGTACAGACCCATGCCACTGGACTGCCTTCGCATTTTTTCCAAAATGGCAGACAGCCGTAAACAAACACCCACGCAGACAAAAATTAATAATAAATTTTACTGACCTCTCCATATTTACTAATGAATCCTCTGCTCTCTCTGCTATGCCACCAGACGCCTCTGAATGTATTCAGGGGCGTATCCTTCCCACACAGCAAACAATTCGAACGAGGAAAGGGGCATTATTTCACGGGAGAGATACTTCACGCGACACCGGGTTAGCCTTAGGGAAAACGTAAAGACGGGTAAACAGAGGTACATAGAGATGGTGAGATATAAACACGGGTAAACCGAAGTAGACATACCAACGGAGACACATGGAGACGAAATTGGAAACCTGTTATCTGACACAGGTACACAATGGTATTTGGTATTGGGTACTTTATAGTCACAGAGGCGTCTCTGTGAAATTCGGGTTGCTCCCACCTGGAGAGCGCGTCGCAGTTTTAAAATTTTTTGCATGCGATTTGTTTTGTGACTGATGAGGAAGGAAAGGGTGTGTGTGTGTGTGTGTGTTAAATTTGGACCAAATGAAAACTTTTTCGTTGCCACTGGGTTTATCGTGTACTGAGTGCATGGGCACACGGAACCTCGGTTTATCGTCTCATCCGAAAGACTTCCACGTTCAGACCGTAAGGCCTAGTGCAAAGTGAGAGGAAAAATCCCCTGTACCCAGGTTCGAACTCGGGTTTACTTGAACACGAGGCGAACGCGTTACCTCTGTGCCACTCTACACCGTTTCATCAATGAAACGGGGGCAAGTCGACAGGTAACCATCTGCCCCGAGTGTCCTGCGAGAGATAGCCGTGAAGGGACCACTCCTAGTAGTGTCGAGTCAGATACGTCAGCTCTGAATGTAGGCCACTTCCCAATCGCTTCTTTCTTTCACACACCGTGTGTGATTTTGAGAATCCGCTCCAGCCACACTGCATACGATTTGACCCCCGAATAGGGTAAGACGGGGTAAAAGCCCATGGGCGGGTAAGAAGCCCATGCCAATTATCTCATGAAATAAAGACAATTTCAGTCTAAATTGCCCATTTGCCGAGTGTTAGTGTTTAGCATTTGTCTCATGGGCAAATTTGACTGAAATTTGCTTTATTTCATGAGATAATTAACATGGGCTTCTTACCCGCCCATGGGCTTTTTACCCCTGTCTTACCCTAACGATACGATTGTGACGATGTCTGTGAGTCATGATTCACGTGAAATACTTCCGTCTTCTTCTTCTTCTGTGTTCCCAGGCCAGAACGGGGTACGCATGTGACCGTTTTCAGTTGTCACTGGTCTCCCCGATGCGTATCAGCCGACACATTCCGATTTCGGAGGAGGAAATACTTCCGTCTTCTTCTTCTGTGTTCCCAGGCCAGAACGGGGTACGCATGTGACCGTTTTCAGTTTTCACTGGTCTCCCCGATGCGTACAGCCGACACATTCCGATTTCGGAGGAGGAAATACTTCCGTCTAAAAATAACTCCGCTAGTACTTTCGTTCGATATACTCACGTAGACCGCAATTTACGAATCCGAACTAAAATGTCCGATACAAAAATAAGATTATTTTGTCAGATTCAGTCGTGTACGGGAGACTACAAATACCTAGTGTACAAAATTAAACCTTTCACCGCCAGCCATATTTCAGCCAAAAATGTCCATTAAATTTACTTGGGTAGAGAACAAAATCCATCTGCAGTATTGGGGATTCGTCTGTGACATATATAAAATAAGGTCTATCCTTACTTCCTAAAACTAAGACAATAGGGTCTTTGGATAATAGACCCAATTTGATGCCTTTTAGTGACATAGGTGTTAAATCACTGTGGTGCTAAAAGTGCGACTTTGGCGGTGAAAGGATTAAACGAGTAGGATTTCATGAGATTTTATTTAGACAGTAGAATTTCACATCAATCATGGCCTCACAAATGTGTAAATCGGATCGTAGTGAATCGAATCGTATGCAGTGTCACCCCCCTTCGAATGTTTGCATAGAACATTTTCACCGAGTAAGCAACATTCTACCTTTTTTGGGGGGGGGGGTTGTGGGGTGGGGGGTAGGGTTAGGATTAGCCTAGGATTATATTCATAAAACTGACAGAAACATACTTTGAGATTGAGGGTCGTAAACGGGGGATGGGGGTGGCAGTTGATAAAAGAAACTACATCTTTGCTGACAACTGCGTCCCCATCCCACATTGCAACCACCAACCAGCCACACAAACACACACACACACACACAATGTGTTAAGTGATTCTGTTCAGTGGTTCGCGAGATATTGCGGATTCACCATCCCCATTACCCTGCCAAGAGTACTTCAGGAAAGTTAGCGTGGTGGTGGTGGTGTGTGGTGTGTGTGTGTGGTGGGGTGTGGATCCCGGTCCCCGGAAGGCCAACAACTCCCTAATAAGGCCGCTGCAGCACACGAAAATCAATCCTTTTCATTCTGATCTTTTATTAGAAGAATCACCTTGGACATGAGGCTAGAAAACCAAAGCTACATCAAATGTTGTCATGCTATGCATATTTAACGAAAATTGAACAAAGGGTGAATATCTCTCTTTCTAATCAACTCCCCTCCACCAAAGTTGATTCCCCCCCCCGATACCAATCGCCTAGCAGTGCGTGGGTCAGAACCAAAGTGAGACAAACAAAGCAATCATAGTACTTATGCGGGGATTGTGTTTTTAAAACCATGACAAGCTCCTAGCGTAACATCATCAGTCTTCAAAATCCCCCCCCCCCCCCCTCTGAAGTCCGCGGAGTGTGGCTGGCCCACGTGGCGGGGTAATCAAAAACGGTCACTCACACGTAAAATGTTCTCATCCCTAGCTGAATGACGCATTTTGTACCACAGTGTTCAATGCTTCGGCTGTTGGGATGATCCCTGGAGTCTTTTTAGCCAGGGTAAGACAACAACAAAAACAACAAGGGCGTCGCTGAGCGGTCAGACATGTCCGTCACCAGCAATGCCACGCACTTGCGACACCCCGTAGCATAATTTTGTGTGTGTAGGCCAACGCAACTCTCTCTCTCTCTCTATTTATCTCCACACAAAATTTTAAGCGATTCTGTCAACCAATTCGGAAGCAGGGTCCAGCGTGTCTCCTTGAACCTTGACCTTGATCAGTACATAATATTCGGAAGCACCATAAGCCAAACCACCTTCACACCAAGTTTCAACATCCTATGTCAACCAGTGCCTGAGATATGGCTAAAAATAGATTTTATGTTTTCAAGGTCATACATCAAGGTCATGACCTTGACCTTAAAAAAAACTTCATGTTTGGATCTCTTCCTATTAAGGTGGCACGACCACCACACAAAATTAGAAGCAATTCTGTCAACCCATTCGAAAGATATCCTTGGGACAGACAGAAGGAGAAAAAACAAGGGCGTCAGGACATGTCCGTCACCAGCAATGCCACGCACTTGCGACACCCCGTAGCAGTCACATCCTGCGCACACAAAATTGGAAGGGATTTTGTCTTCTAGTTCACGAGATACAGCTTGAAGAAGAAACATATAGCGCAAAGACGGAAATTTCAGTTTTGAAGGTCACACGTCAAGGTCAAGATCAGCATGGTGATAATTTATGCTCGGATGTGTTCTTCTCTAGGGTATACAGTACCACACACAATCTGAAGCGCTTCTGTCAAGTAAAAATGTGGAAAATATGGCTTAAAACCCAATTTGTAGACCCCTACCACTTTCAAGGCCTATCGATCTCCCGGACCGTGACTTTGAGCTTGATCGGTATGCCACCATCAGAACGGGCATAAGCCAAAGTACCTACATGCCAAATTTGAAGACTCTAACACCAACGGTGTGAGAGTTATGGCCCCTTAAAGAAATTTCGGTTTTCAAGGTCGTACGCCAAGGTCAAGGTCACGACGGCAAAAAGTTTTGCGCAGATGCCTTCCTCTCATGGTGCCACACCAGCACACAAAAATTTGACGCGATTCGGTCAAGCGGTTCGGGAGATATCCTTGGGACAGACAGAAAACAACAACAAAAAAACACACACACACACACACACACAAAATAATACAAAACCAGCCCATCGCAAAGTCCGATCACCTATGGTGACGGACAACAAACAAACAAAAATACAAAACCATCCCATCGCAAAGTCCGATCACCTATGGTGACCGACAACTACACTGGAAGAACGTTCTTTTGAGCGACGCACCAAATTAATGTAACTGAGAGGGGCCGATACACCCGCTTCAAAATTTGTCGCGGCTTGGTTGGTACAAACATTTTAAGTGAGTCTGTGCAGCGGTTAACAAGAACGGATTAAGTTGGGGATACCCTAAGGCCAGGTTCACATCAAAATTTGTCGCGGCTTGGTTGGTACACACATTTTAAGTGAGTACTGTGCAGCGGTTAACAAGAACGGATTAAGTTGGGGATACCCTAAAGGCCGCGGTTCACATTAGACGCGTAAGCTCCGTACAAAACGCCCCTAAATAAGTCGAAGAAAGAAGGATAAAACGTTTACCGCACATAAGCGGTTATTCTATGCGGAAACCCCATGCGCAATCCATAAAGAAGTGAAACAAAGAAGGGAAAACGATTTGCGCACGTGTCTGAATTTCCCCAATAAATGTATGTGTAAACTTTTATCCTCTCTTTCTTCCTCTTATTTATTTTTTTTCTCCGTGAAAATCCGTTTAAAACGTCCTCCGGTCTGAAACAGACACATAATTATGGGACATTTAGTAGATATAAAGATGGTGCGGAAAACGTGACGATCCTGGATCTTGCGCGCACGTTAAAGCCCACCCCGCCTATTCGAGTAAACGAGCATAGGCCGTGTGTGTGTGCCGGTGGGATGGATGACACGAATTCACATCAGCACGCATCCTGTGCGCTATTAATGGTCTGAATGAAGACCGGTTGAGCGCGGGGCAGGATAAACATCCCCAACCGGAAGAAGAAGAGCTAGACGAGGACAAGATCGCTGCACTGGATAGCTCGCCTCGTGTTTACCTTGCCTGCGTTGCCTTCCTTTGCCTGCTACACTACATACGATTCGGCTGTCAATGCGATGCGATCGGTGACGATGAGTCACGGTGAAATTCATGCCTTGGGTCTGACTAAGAGCGAAAGTAGTAGAATTAGTTTTTTAGAAGGAAGGTCAAGATGTGCCCCCCCCCCCCCCCCCCTGCCATTTCTCGCTTAATTCCATTTTCCCGTTTTTGCCTTTCTTACCATACAGAGATACATAAAGCTGTATTTTATGAATCCTTTAGACAAGAAACCTTTTTGGAATACTAACCCTATAACCCTTGGCCATTATCTAATAGGACCCCCCCCTCCTTTCATCCCCCCCCCCCCCCCTCCCCCGCCCCCCTCCCCCCCTCCCCCGCCCACCCCTCCCCCCCCTCACTCCCCCTCCTCCCCCCTCCCCACCTCCCCTCCCACGCCCCCCTACCCCGCCCCCCACCGCCCCCCCCCCCCCCGACCCCTCCCCCGGACCCCCACCGCCACCCCCCCCACCTCCCCCCCCCCATCACCCCCCCCCCCCGCCCCCCCCCCCCCCCCCCCCCCCTCCCCCCCCACACATTTTTTTTTTTACCCCCCCCCCCCCCCCCCCCCCCCCTCCCCCCCCCCCCGCCTATGTATTGCAGTACACGGCGCCATTTTGTCACAGTTGTGGTTCGTTGCGTTTTCCTGTCTTATAGGGTGGGGGGTAGGGTTAGAGTTAGGGATAGGGTTAGTATTCCAAAAGGTTATTAGCTTAAAAAGGTTAATAAAATACAACTTTGTTTTGTTAATAACTGTTTTTTTTTCTTTTTTTTTTTTTTTTAAAATTTAAGCTGTATTTTATTAACATTTTCAGCTAATAAACTTTTTGGAATAGTAACCCTAACCCGAACCCTACCCCCCACCCTATAACACGGGAAAACGCAATGAACCACGACTGTGACAAATCGGCGCCGTGTACTGCAATACATAGGCGGGGGGGGGGGGGTGGGGGGGGGGGTAGGGTTAGGATAATAGGGTTAGGGATAGGGTTAGTATTCCAAAAAGGTTATTAGCTAAAAAAGGTTCATAAAATACAGCTCGTTTATGTTTGGTAAGAAAGGCAAAAACGGAAAAATGGAATTAACCGAGAAAAGCAGGGGGGGGGGGGGGGGGGGGGGGGGCACATCTTGACCTTCCTTCTAAAAAAACTAATTCTACTACTTTCGCTCTATAGTAGACCCAAGGCATGAATTTCCCGTGACTCATCGTCACCGATCGCATCGCATTGACAGCCGAATCGTATGTAGTGTAGCAGGCAAAGGAAGGCAACGCAGGCAAGGTAAACACGAGGCGAGCTATCCAGTGCAGCGTCTTGTCCTCGTCTAGCTACTTCTTCTTCCAGTTGGGGATGTTTTATCCTGCCCCGCGCTCACCGGTCTTCATTCAGACCATTAATAGCGCACAGGATGCGTGTTATGTGAATTCGTGTCATCCATCCCACCGGCACACACACACGGCCTATGCTCGTTACCGAATAGCGGGGTGGGCTTTAACGTGCGCGCAAGATCCAGGATCGTTCACGTTCCCACCATCTTTATATAGTCTACTAATGTCCCATAATGTGTCTGTTTCAGACCGGAGGACATTAAACGGATTTTCACGGAAAAAAAATAAATAAGAGGAAGAAAGAGAGGATAAAAAGTTTACACATACATTTATTGGGGAAATTCAGACACGTGCGCAAATCTTTTCCCTTCTTTGTTTCACTTCTTTATGGATTGCGCATGGGGTTTCCGCATAGAATAACCGCTTATGTGCGTAAACGTTTATCCTTCTTTCTTCGACTTATTTAGGGTTTTTCGTACGGAGCTTACGTGTCTAATGTGAACCCGGCCTTAGGGTATCCCCAACTTAATCCGTTCTTGTTAACCGCTGCACAGACTCACTTAAAATGTTTGTACCAACCAAGCCGCGACAAATTTTGATGTGAACCTGGCCTTAGGGTATCCCCAACTTAATCCGTTCTTGCTAACCGCTGCACAGACTCACTTAAAATGTTTGTACCAACCAAGCCGCGACAAATTTTGAAGCGGGTGTATCGGCCCCTCTCAGTTACATTAATTTGGTGCGTCGCTCAAAAGAACGTTCTTCCAGTGTAGTTGTCCGTCACCATAGGTGATCGGACTTTGCGATGGGCTAGGTTTTGTATTTTTTTTTTTTGTTGTCCGTCACCATAGGTGATCGGACTTTGCGATGGGCTGGTTTGTATTATTTTGTGTGTGTGTGTGTGTGTGTGTTTTTTTGTTGTTGTTTTCTGTCTGTCCCAAGGATATCTCCCGAACCGCTTGACCGAATCGCGTCAAATTTTGTGTGCTGGTGTGTCACCATGAGAGGAAGGCATCTGCGCAAAACTTTTTGCCATCGTGACCTTGACCTTGGCGTACGACCTTGAAAACCGAAAATCTTTAAGGGGCCATAACTTCCACACCGTTGGTCTTAGAGTTTTCATGTTTTGGCATGTAGGTACTTTGGCTTATGCCCGTTCTGATGGTGGCATACCGATCAAGGTCAACGTCAAGGTCCGGGAGATCGGTAGGCCTTGAAAGTGGTAGGGGTCTACAAATTGGGTTTTAAGCCATATTTTCCACATTTGTACTTGACCGAAGCGCTTCAGATTGTGTGTGGTACTGTATACCCTAGAGAAAGAAAACATCCGAGCATAAATTATCACCAATGCTGATCTTGACCTTGAAGTGTGACCTTGAAAACCTGAAATTTCCTTCTTTGCGCTATATATTTCTTGTTCAAGCTGTATTGTCTATCGTGAACTAGAAGACAAAATCCCTTCCAATTTTGTGTCAGGATGTGACACTCTACGGGGTGTCGCAAGTGCGTGGCATTGCTGGTGACGGACATGTCTGACGCCCTTCTTTTTTTTCTCCTTCTGTCTGTCCCAAGGATATCTTTCGAATGGGTTTACAGAATCGCTTCTAATTTTGTGTGGTGGCGTGCCACCTTAATAGGAAGAGATCCAAACATGAATTTTTAAGGTCATGGTCATGACCTTGATGAATGACCTTGAAAACATAAAAATCTATTTTTAGCCATATCTCAGGCACTGGTTGACATAGGATGTTGAAACTTGGTGTGAAGGTGGTTTGGCTTATGGTGCTTCCGAATATTATGTACTGATCAAGGTCAAGGTCAAGGAGAACGCTGGACCCTGCTTCCGAATTGGTTGACAGAATCGCTTAAAATTTTGTGTGGAGATGAAAATAGAGAGAAAAAAAAAGAGAGAGAGTTGCGTTGGCCTACCACACAAAATTATGCTACGGGGTGTCGCAAGAGTGCGTGGCATTGCTGGTGACGGACATGTCTGCCGCTCAGCGACGCCCTTGTTGTTGTTGTCTGTTGTCTTACCCTGGCTAAAAAGACTCCAGGGATCATCCCAACAGCCGAAGCACTTGAACACTATGGTACAAATGCGTCATTCAGCTAGGGATGAGAACATTACGTGTGACCGTTTTTGATTACCCCGCCACGTGGGCCAGCCACACTCCGACTTCGGAGGATTTTGAAGACTGATGATGTTACGCTAGGAGCTTGTCATGGTTAAACACAATCCCCGCATAAGTAACTATGATGCTTTGTTTGTCTCACTTTGGTTCTGACCCACGCACTGCTAGGCGATTGGTATCGTAATCAACTTTGGTGGAGGGGAGTTTGATTAGAGAAAGAGAGTATTCACCCTTTGTTCAATTTCGTTAACTATGCATAGCATGACAACATTTTGATGTAGCCTTGGTTTTCTAGCCTGTCCAAGGTGATTCTTCTAATAAAAGATCAGAATGAAAAGGATTGATTTTTTCGTGCTGCCAGCGGCCTTATTAGGGAGTTGTTGGCCTTCCGGGGACCGGATCACACCCCACCAACACACACACACCACACACCACCACCACCACGCTAACTTTCCTGAAGTACTCTTGGCAGGGTAATGGGGATGGTGAATCCGCAATATCTCGCGAACCACTGAACAGAATCACTTAACATTTGGTGTGTGTGTGTGTGTGTGTGGCTGGTTGGTGGTTGCAATGTGGCTGGGGACCAGTTGTCAGCAAAGATGTAGTTTAGTCAACTGCCACCCCCATCCCCCGTTTACGACCCTCAATCTCAAAGTCTGCTTCTGTCAGTTTTATGAATATAATCCTAGGCTAATCCTAACCCTAACCCGTAGAGAACTCAAGGAATAGAAAAACCCCCACCCCCACCCCCCAAAAAAAGTAGGTAGAATGTTGCTACTCGGTGAAAATGTTCTATGCAAACATTCGAAGGGGGTGACACTGCATACGATTCGATTCACTACGATCCGATTTAAACATTTGTGAGGCCATGATTGATGTGAAATTCTACTGTCTAAATAAAATCTCATGAAATCCTACTCGTTTAATCCTTTCACCGCCAAAGTCGCATTTTATAGCACCACAGTGATTTAACACCATGTACCACTAAAAGGCATCAAATTGGGGGTCTATTATCCAAAGACCCTATTGTCTTTAGTTTTAGGAAGTAAGGATAGACCTTATTTTACGTATGTCACAGACGAATCCCCAATACTGCAGATGGAGTTTTTTTTTCCCTCTACCCAGGTAAATTTAATGGACATTTTTGGCTGAAATATGGCTGGCGGTGAAAGGGTTATTTGTACACTAGGTATTTGTAGTCTCCCGTACACGACTGAATCCGACAAAATATCTTATTTTTGTATCGGACATTTTGGTTCGGATTCGTGTATTGCGGTCTACATGAGTATAGTGAACGGAAGTATAGTTGGAGTTATTTTTAGACGGAAGTATTTCCTCCTGCCGAAATCGGAATGTGTCGGCTGTACGCAGCGAGGAGACCAGTGACAACTGAAAACGGACACATACGTACCCCATTCTGGCCTGGGACACAGAAGAAGAAAGACGGAAGTATTTCCTCCTCCGAAATCGGAATGTGTCGGCTGTACGCATCGGGGAGACCAGTGACAACTGAAAAACGGTCACATGCGTACCCCGTTCTGGCCTGGGAACACAGAAGAAAGAAGACGGAAGTATTTCACGTGAATCATGACTCACAGACATCGTCACAATCGTATCGTAGGGTAAGACAGGGGTAAAAAGCCCATGGGCGGGTAAGAAGCCCATGTTAATTATCTCATGAAATAAAGCAAATTTCAGTCAAATTTGCCCATGAGACAAATGCTAAACATTAACACTCGGCAAGATAT
Source organism: Phymorhynchus buccinoides (assembly GCA_017654935.2). NCBI lineage: Eukaryota > Metazoa > Mollusca > Gastropoda > Neogastropoda > Raphitomidae > Phymorhynchus > Phymorhynchus buccinoides. The sequence continues at coordinate 197,843 of JAGGCT020004059.1, forward strand.
TGACTGAAATTGTCCCTTATTTCATGAGATAATTGGCATGGGCTTCTTACCCGCCCATGGGCGTTTTACCCCGTCTTACCCTATTCGGGTCAAATCGTATGCAGTGTGGCTGGAGCGGATTCTCAAAATCACACACGGTGTGTGAAAGAAAGAAGCGATTGGGAAGTGGCCTACATTCAGAGCTGACGTATCTGACTCGACACTACTAGGAGTGGTCCCTTCACGGCTATCTCTCGCAGGACACTCGGGGCAGATGGTTACCTGTCGACTTGCCCCCGTTTCATTGATGAAACGGTGTAGAGTGGCACAGAGGTAACATCGCGTTCGCCTCGCATTCAAGTAAACCCGAGTTCGAACCTGGGTACAGGGGATTTTTTCCTCTCACTTTGCACTAGGCCTTATTAACGGTCTGAACGTGGAGTCTTTCGGATGAGACGATAAACCGAGGTTTCCGTGTGCCCATGCACTTAGCACACGTTAAACCCAGTGGCAACAAAAAAGTTGTCATTTGGTCAAAATTAACACACACACACACACACACCCTTTCCTTCCTCATCAGTCACACAAAAACCAAATCGCATGCAAAAAATTTTAAAACTGCGACGCGCTCTCCAGGTGGGAGCAACCCGAATTTCACAGAGACGCCTCTGTGACTATAAAGTACCCAATACCAAATACCATTGTGTACCTGTGTCAGATAACAGGTTTCCAATTTCGTCTCCATGTGTCTCCGTTGGTATGTCTACTTCGGTTTACCCGTGTTTATATCTCACCATCTCTATGTACCTCTGTTTACCCGTCTTTACGTTTTCCCTAAGGCTAACCCGGTGTCGCGTGAAGTATCTCTCCCGTGAAATAATGCCCCTTTCCTCGTTCGAATTGTTTGCTGTGTGGGAAGGATACGCCCCTGAATACATTCAGAGGCGTCTGGTGGCATAGCAGAGAGAGCAGAGGATTCATTAGTAAATATGGAGAGGTCAGTAAAATTTATTATTAATTTTTGTCTGCGTGGGTGTTTGTTTACGGCTGTCTGCCATTTTGGAAAAAATGCGAAGGCAGTCCAGTGGCATGGGTCTGTACATCGATTTCTCAGCAAAGATGTAGATTTACACCCTCCCGCTCAATTTCTGGGTTCTTTCCGTGTAGATTGAGCACTTAAATCTCAACACCAAAAAATCAGTAGTTACCGTTAGGGGAAGACGGGGTAAAAAAAAAAGCGCATGGGCGGGTAAGAAGCCCACCCCAATTATCTCATGAAATGAAGCAAATTTCAGTCTCATTTTGCCCATGAGACGAGAACGTTAATGTTTAGCAT
>JAGGCT020004059.1:206657-207740 GCA_017654935.2 Phymorhynchus buccinoides
CTCTGTTTGTTAGTGTTTAAGGCCTTTGTTCAGCGCCTTTAGCTCCCTGCAAAGGGAGTTAAGCGCCCTATAAATAACCAGTATTATTATTATTTTTTTTAAAAATATAAATGGAGGAGGGGGTGTTGATATGCATGTTTGCAGAGGTTTTTTTTTAAATTTTTAATCTGAGTGGGCTACCCTTTTTCTTATTTGAACGAATGTCTGGAATCAAATTTAAGTTTAATATTAGTGATACATAATTGGCCTATCATTTTTTCAAACTGACTCATTATTTTCTGTTATCAGGGATCATGTGAGCCAAGAATTTTGAAAACAATCTGAAGCTCTGCACTGTCTTCAGTTCTGCATGCCAAAATGTACCCCACTGCACTGCTTGGGGGGATGCGGATCAAGAATCCTATTTGGGGTCAAGGGGTCTACTACAGCTTGTGTTTTTTGCACAATAGGCAGTAATTTTTGGACAAACAAACACACAGAGAGCAAGTTATGTAATAGAGAGATTATTCATCTGATCTCTTCCCTCAAATACTCGTCTGTGTATTTCCAGAATCATTTCTCAATTATAAAAAAAAAAAGGAATGATTGACATTTTAGTTGAGGATTCTAGTATCACCCAAAATACCATTCTTCCATGTTGGAGAGTTCATCTGTACAGTTGTTTTTGTCCTTTGCCCGATCTATGATCGGCAAATGAGTATAATTTTGTCGCATTTTTGTTCGTTTTTCTTTTTTGTTATATGTGTTGAAGCATATATTAAAAGAGCTTCTTTTCTTTTTTTTGGCGTTCCCAGGCCATATGGCCACAATGGGTTATATACAGTGGAACCTGCCTTTTAAGACCTTGAAAAGTCATCCAAAATAAGGTCTTAAGTGGGAGGGATTCTGTTACTAAGGTAGGTAATTTTGAATACTTAACAAAGAAGGGCAATTTCTCGGAGAAGTAGGTCTTATGTGGGAAGGAGTCCTTTAAAAAAAAAAGGGGGGGGGGGGGGGTCTTATTTAATAAGGGAGGGTTCCACTGTATGTATTGGGTTCAATTTTTTCAGTTTCACTGGCCTCATTGTTGCATTCATCCAACAC
>JAGGCT020004059.1:208240-250679 GCA_017654935.2 Phymorhynchus buccinoides
GCAGCAACCAAAAGCCAGTACCACCCCACACGTCAAAACCAAAGAAAATCAGCAGGCAAACCAAATAAGGAAAAATACACCACAATGTCCTGGATTAGGCCTAAAAGGCCATGTGACCACACCACCCAAAAGTCAAAACAAAGAAGGAAAATCAAGCAGGCACCAAAATAAAGGACAAACTTACACCACAATGTTACCTGGATAGGGGCAAAAAAAGCCAGTACACCCCAAACGTCAAAACAAAAAAGAAGTAAAAAGAAAAATCAAAGCAGCAAACAACTAAGGAAAATACAACCACAATGTCTGGATAAGGCCAAAACAAAAAGCCTATTGTCCCACCCCCAACATCAAAAAACAAAGAAGAAATCAAAGCAGGGCACAATAAGAAAATATACACCACAATGTCTGATAGGCTCAAATAAAAAGCCAGACACCCCAACGTCAAAACATAAGAAAGACACTCAAGCAGGGCAACAAATAAGGAACAATACACCAACAAGTTGGATAGTCCAATCAAAAAGCAGCCATGTACCAACACCAACGTCAAAACAAAGAAAAGAAAGTATCAAGCAGGGCAACAAATAAGGAAGGAAAAATAACAAACACCAATGTCGGAAAGGCCAAAAGCATGACCCAACCCCAACGTCAAAACAAAGAAAGAAAAATCAAGCAGGTGGGCAACAAAATAAGGAAAAAGGAAAAAATTACACTCACAATGTCTGGACTGGGCCAAAAAGCCATGTACACCCCAACGTCACAAAACAAAGAAGAAGAAAGAAATAAAGGCAGGCAAAACCAAAAAATAAGGAAAATAACCCACAATGTTGGATAGGCCAAAAGCCATTGTACCACCCCAAAGTCAAACAGAAAGAAAGAAAAAAATCAAGCCAGGCAAAAAATAAGGGAAAAAAAATACCACACAAATGTCTGGATAGCAAAAAAGGCCATGTTACAACCCCAAAGTCAAAAATATTAAAGACAAGAACTCAAGCAGGCAAACAAAAAAAAAGATCTAAAAACAACCACAATGTGTTTTTATGGGAGAGTGTGTGTGGTCATGTGTGTGTGTTTTGTGTGTAGGTGTTTGTTGTGTGTGTGTGGGGTTGTTGTGTGTGTTGTGTGAGTGGTTTTTGGTGTGGGGTGTGTGCGTGTGTGAGTTCTTTTGCTTATGCGTTTGTCGATGGTTGATGTCGTTCTTTAAACACTATTTTTGGTTGTCACTGCTGATGAATATTCGCATGTAAAGCGCTTGGGGCTCATTTGAGGTAAATCGCTAAAAATGTACTAATTATACATTATGTATGGAGAGGCCAAAAGCCATGTACCACCCCAAAAGCAAAATAAAGAAGAAAGAAAACAAGTAGGCGAACAAATATTTTCTCAAAGTGACAGGTTGGTTGTCTTTACTCACTTATTATTTGGTCCAGCACGTTCAGGACTCGTTAGATAAATTTTTAGCGGGGTCAGAAGCCAAGCGCGGGGTGATGCCACACCCAGACCGTGCCTTACCCACAATGCTATCGATCTGCCAATGCGTCCCACACAAAAATATTTTGTTAACCCAATCACACATCATTAGTCATGGACACTTAGATGCGAAATCCTTAGAAAATCGGCATCCATCGATCTTGGATGATTTTTTTTTTTTTTTTTTAAATCTCCATTTTAAATCACTCCAGCCATACACACAAACCAAAAACAGGGCATAAGCGGAAAAAAGACAAATTAAAGGACTACCAGTGGGGAAACCTCCTTGTATTAGAACTCCCAGTATAAGGACTCCTCCACATAAGGACCTCCTTATCTGCGGACATTTTACCCTTCTTTGCTAAGTTTATTTAAAAATTACACCTTATAAGACCCTCCCTTAATACGACCTCCATTTTGGATGAGTGTTTAAGGTTTTCCTTTTACAAGGGAGGTTCCGTTTGTACAAGCTTCTCTTCTTTTTTAATTCAGGTCTAGAAATAAGGAAAACGACAGGATCACACAACAATTGCATGCAAATCAGGGGGGTCAGATAAAAACGTTTTCAGTCCGCCGTAGATCTGCAGGAATGGAACATTTTCTCGCTGTCACTTTCACTCTATGGCATAATGACATGGGATTTTGCAACTGGGAGGAGAAGGGAGGGAAAGAGAAAATCCAAAAAAAAAAAAACAGGGCAGGTAGGGGGTCCAGGGGCCACGCCCAGGCTCTGGCAGGGTACAGGGGCGGGGTGGGGTTCAGGGAGGATTGCCCCCTCTGCTGAAGGTTGAAGGAGGGAAAAAACAAGAGGGGGGAAAAAGCAAAATCATATTCAATTTTATTTTTGAAGCTTATTCAAGGCTTTGTTAAAACAGGAATGGAATTTATTCAAAACACACTTTTTTAGTTTCCACATTGACATTTGAATAATTTTGTGGGTGGTGGTCAATATTTGAAAAAAAAACAGACGCCGCCTGGTTAGCGAGGCAAGGTTTTTTTGCATCCAGTACATTCGGAGGGAGACAGATTTGTCTGATAACCAAAACATAACTTATCATACAGAAGCTCTAAAAAGCTTCAGATTTTTCGTTGGGACCCTTAAGATAAAAGGTACTTCTGTGCTGGTTTCAGGGGACGGTATTCAGTCGAGATGCATGAGACTTAGCAGGATGTAACTAGAAAAGCTCTTCCAATTGTCCTATGGGATTTAATTTAGGACTTTTGGAAGAGCTTCTAAGTTAGCATCATGTAAAGTCTCATGCATCTCGACATGAATACCGTCCTGGGCAGAAGGTAAGTGCTGCATTTTCAAATCCAGGTCTTCACGATCCTAATAAAAGGCAAACCCAGACAAGCGGTTATCCCTACAAACGCAAAGTAGTTGCGGAGAAAAACATGGGCTATCTAGGGAGGGAAGCGGTTTAGAAATGACCAAAAATTAAGGTGGTTGTTACACACAGATTTAATTCCCTCGATAAAGAGTGATATCTAATATTGAAGCAGATGCTCGTACTTTCTTCCTAACTACAATTAGTCGATTCACATCAACAAAGACGTTGTATATCGCATGATGATGACGATATTTCACGAGATACGTGATGCTAATATGATGTATGTATGATCATCAAGATAATGTGACGATGCTTACTGCTGGGCGCTGCTGCGCTGAATGATTGTGATGATTGATGATCAAAGATAAGTCGACGATGCTACGGCTGTTGCTGCTGCTGCTAATGATGAGGATGATGAATGATCAAACATAATGTGACGATTTGCACTGCTGAGGCTGCTGCTTCGCTGCTGATGCTAAGAGATGAGATGATGATCAACCTAAGTGACGGGGATGCTAATTGCGCTGCTGCTGTGCTATGATTGGGATTGATGCTGATAAAGCTAATGTGACGAGCTACCAAACTGCTGTACTGCCTGCTGACAATGATGATGGATGAGGATAAGATAACGTGATTTGATGCTTAACTACTGCCATGCTAATGACGTTGATGGGACATAAGCAAAAACCTCTAATGTAACCCACATCGTTCATTCAAGCCCACAGGCCCGGTTTTCCAAAGGGACTCTCCAGGAGGTCACAGCCCCCAAAAAGCAGTCGTAACACTGGGGATTCGTCGTTCTCGCTACTTCGTGGCAGTGCGGTTGTTCCACATCTGAAACACAAAAAAAAACAGGCCGCTTTAAACTTTCACCGCCAGCCATTTTTTCAGCCAAAAAAATACCCATTATCAACTTAAACCTGGGTAGAGAAAATAAAATTACTCTGCAATTTCGAAATTCCTCCGTGACATTGGCCATAACCATTAGGCGGTCTTTTTAGCCTTACCTCACAAAATAAAGAAAATAGGGTCGTCCTTTGGATAACAGAAACCTGATTTTGATGCTTTTTAGTACATTGTGGTGCTAAAATGCACATTGCAGTGAAAGGGTTTTAAAGCAACTTCACAACAAATGGGACAACATCTATGCACAAAACACCAACAGGCACACATCCGAGCATAAGAACCACCACAATGCACATGTAACTGCAAGGCATCTGAAAAAAAGCACACAAACTTTCACACACTCTTCTGTTCAATCAATATCTATTTCTCTCTCTCTATCCCCCCTCCCCCCCCTCCCCCCCCCCCCCCTCCTCTCTCTCCTTTCTGTCCTCCATTGTTATACAGGCTGGTTGGCCTGTACTCTCTTTCCCTCCTACCTTTCAATGAACATGATGAACCATTTTCCCCTATTTGCTGGGAGGTGGTTGAATTGCGTTTTGTAGTGACTCTGAAGCAAGGAAAAGGAATGGAAACAATGAACCTTCTCTATCTGTATCTCTGGGTCTGTCTGGTTCCTTTCTGTCACCTGGTATTCTTTCCATCCTATCGGCAATGTATGATGATATTTTCTCCATCAATTTTGTTGGAGGAGGTGGTTTGGACATTGGCTGTTGTATAGTGACTGCAGCATAGGGAAGATATTGTAACATGGACTTCTCTATCTGTATCCTCGTTGTCTGTTCTGTCTTTCTTCTCCTGTCTGCGGCTTTTCTCTTCCTACCTTAAAGACAATATTTTCCCACATGTGTGGAGGTGGGTTTGGACCATTTGTTGTTAGTGACTCTGCAGAAAGGAATGAATTGTAACATGATTTCTCACTGTATCTCTTGGCCTGGTCTGTCCTTTCTTTCTTCTGTGTTCTTTCTCTCTACCTTCAATGACATATTTTCCCCATCATTTGCGGAGGTGGGTTTGGTTTGACATGCCTTTGTAGTGACTCCTGCGCAAGGGAAAAGATATGGTAACATGGGACTTCTCTATCCTGTATCTCTTGTTCTGTCTGGTTCTTCTTTTCTCTGTCTTCTTTTCTCTTCCTAACCTTCAATGAACATATTTTCCCCCCCATCATTTGTGGAGTTGCGTGGTTTTTGGGACACTGTCGTTGTCACTGACTCTGCGCAAATGGAATGATATTTGGAACAGCCACAGTCTATATCTGTATCTCTATGTTTCTGTTGCTGTCTCTTTTCTGTCGTCTTTCTGTTCATACCTTCAATAACATGATGTTATTTAAATTTCACCGTTTGCTAGAGATGGGCTTCTGACTACGACTCTGTTCTAAGATATGGTGAGGTAATGACTCCCCCGATCTCTCTCTCTCTCTCGCTTATCCTCTCTCTTTCTCTCTCGCTCTTTCTCTTCGGTTCACTTACCTTCAACAGGTCCTCAACGGGAAGGGAAGAAAAGGAAGAAAATCAATTACCCGTAATTTCGGGGACCTATACAGGTGCACCTTTGCATAAGGCGCACCACCCCCAAATGTACCCAAATTTTCAGATGTTGTTACTACTATTTTCTTACTATGTCCATCAGTCATCATAATGCGCAGGGGTCGAGTCTGGGAAAAAAGTAATGCCCTATAGTTCTGGAACAACTGTACTATATGTTCTTTACATGTCATCAGTTCCCCCCATCATAAGGCGCAGGGGTTTTCAGATTTTGTTACTATATGTTCTTACTATGTCATCAGTCACATCATAAGGCGCAGGGAAAAAAGTATCGCCTAATAGTCCGAAAAATACGGTAAGTTGCAATTATGTCCATAGGTATTTTTAGTTTAATGTTAACTTGACCTTATTTCTAGAGGCACTGTAGCAGGCCTGAAGAAATAAAAAACAAATGCAATTTGTTTTGAAGCATCCATTGTTTTCTCCCTTACCCTTCAATGAACATTGGTGTGATATCTTCCATCAGCGTGCATGCAGGTAGAGTCTTGACAGTCGACACGTTGTACGAACTCTGCAGCAGGCGAGTGGTGGTGAGACACCACCTTCTCGCGTACTCCAGCCACGTGGGCTGACTCGCGACTCCCACCGTGTCCTAGCCTACGTAACAACCAGCCCCAACCTTTCCAACGTTAAACAAGTCAGTTTATAGACGTGCTACATGTGCCCCAAAACCTAACATTATAATGACAAGCCATTCAGCAAAGTATCAGTAGGAACCTCCCTTATTATAAGACCTTCAAAACGTGAGTGTCTTGTATGAAGGTAGGGGTCTTATAAGGGAGGTAATTTAATACAAATAAATACAAAGAAGGGCAATGTCCCGAAATAGGGTTTTTACGCCCTCTGCGGCCTTTCGGCCATGTGGAGCATTGGGGGAGGGCAATGTCTCAGAGAAGTAGGTCTAGTATGGGAGGGAGTCTTATAATGGGAAGTCTCATCAGGGAGGTTCCACTGTAAAAGACAGTGAAAATTAAACGAAAACTAGAAAAACACTGTTACAGCAGGGCAAAACAAGGGGTCCCGGGGACTCCACCTTCCTATCCATTCACCTTACCAAGAATAGAGGTACCCTAGAGGCAGAATAGATCGGTCACAGTAGAGCATATAGACGAGATGCTAATAAAGAATTCTTCTTCTAGTGCCATCCCATAGCACCGACTACACATTCTTTTAGAGCGTCCTTTAGAATTTTAGCTCTTCATAATTTAAGAATGTTCAGGAAGCCTCATCATGGGGGATAAGTGGTGGGGGGGACGGCAGGTCCACTAAGGGGGCCACTCTGTTACAGTGCAAAAAATTCTGCCACCAGCTTCATGCCGTTTGCCGACTGACTCCAAACAAAAAGGGACATTTCAAAGTCATAAGTTCCTCTATAGTGGCTATCCTGCAATCTCCTCGCCCAAAGATTAATCAAACTATGGATCCAATGCTAGAGGAAGAAGTCTACCTTTTCAACCACTCCAAAATCAGATCCAGTCGGTTTTTGAGACAAGTTGTGACAGATGGAATTAAGTGCAAAGAAGCGTCTGCTCTGATGCAGGGCTGAGATTAGAGAGTCAAAGAGTGAGAGGATTTCAGGGGAAAGGCGTTTACGGCGGATTTAAAACGCTCATTAATAAATAATCAATAATATATAATACATAAATACATACTAATCTATAAAGCGCAATTCTCCTGTACACTCACCGACCACAAATCTTACATGGGAAAAAAAGTTTACACAAAAGATATTAAAAATACATGTACTTAAAATTATTTAGAAAAAAAACTAAATCACTTTATGGCACTCACACAACTCACATTTAAAATACCTACATAAAACACGAATTATTTAAAATTTTAAAATATTAAAATTAAAAATTCCTTTACAGGGAGTGACCGCACAGCTCGATGCTACAGAACAGAAATTAACAGAGATATATTAGTCTGAGATAAGATGCTGGTGTACGATAAGTTCAGGCGATGCAGCATTTTACTGTAAATAGTAATGTCGAGTCGTGTGAGACAAACGAGAGAGATGGAGAGATGATAGAGAAGAGAACACATTTGCCGGTACAGAGAAGCGCGTAAAGTACTGCGTAGCTACCTAGATCAGCTATTCACTTGAACCGTCTTCACTAGCCCTGACGCACCATCGTATACATCGCCCGTCGTTAGGCTGGAGCCAGCGTCCTGTGAGACCAGTCATTATCATCACCAATGTCATCATCATTATCACCAAGTCATCATTGTCAATATCATCACATAGTCTATCATACGATCATACATCGATCATCCAAAGGCTCACATCATCTATCACACCAATGATCACCATCATTATCATCACCAATGTCATCATCCATTATCAATCATCAATGTCATCATACATTATACATACCACAATGCTTCATGCATCATTATCAATCACCATATGTCATCATAATCATTATCATCATCAATGGTACATACAGTCATTATAGAATCCAACCAGACTAGTTCATCATCAATTCATCAATCTACACAATTAAAGTCATCATCATTATCATCACCAATGTCATCATCATAAACCAATAGTCATCATCTATATGTCTTCACTGCAGGACGCCACCATCGTAATACCATAGTCGATTGGCTGGAGCCAAATGGTACTAAGTGAGACAAGTCATCATCATCATCACCGAATGTCATCCATCAATAATCATCATCATGTTGCTCTCTTCATCATTATCATCACCAATGTCATCATCATCATCATCACTGCCTGACGCACCATGTTACATCGGTCGTTGGCTGGAGCCAGGTCCTGTGAGACCAGTCATCATCATCACCAAATGTCATCATTATCATCAATCAATGTCATCATCATCATCCTCGTCAATGACATCATCATTATCATCGTCCAATGTCACCATCATTATCATAATCAATGTCATCATCATTATTATACAATCAATAGCAGCATTATCCTACCCCTTAGCTAATGCTCCATATCATTTGCTCGTCAATTTCATCATCATATCCTTTCTCAATGCTCACCTAATCATATAATCCTAATCCAATTGACGATCATCATTATCCTCGCTCAATGTCACCCTACATCTATCATAATCAAAGTCTCTCATCATTATTATCATCAATCGTCATCATCATTCAATCCTCGTCAATGTCATCATCATAATCCTCAACAAAGCCCCCATATGGCCAGTAGTGTGCTAGTGTGGTGATGTAGTCGCTGAAGCGACAGGCGAGTATCCTGTACGTCTGCAACACGCAACAGGCCTTGTAACTCCCGCCGCTCTCTTGAACGAAATACGCTTCAATCTATGCCCTCGCGAGCCTTAACGAGGGCAATGGCCAACTCGGCAACCGAGACACCGCGAGCCCCGATGATACATTTGCGCAGTTTTGCCAAATGCCTGTGAAACGCGCATCCGCCCTGGCACTTTCGAGCACCAGTATCTCCGGTATTTCTGAGACCGATTGCCTTCAAATCGGAGCACGGCCTAGAAGGACATAGCTGTGACGGTGAATATCTGTGTGCCAACACATGCGAAGCGAATCGATTACTTATGCGCATAACAGCAGCTATGATAGCAAAACGGGCTCTTATACTACTGCCCACCGCGTATTTCAACCAGAAATCGCGTCCAAATTTGCTGTCAAACTATGCTAAGTCAACTGCGGCACCTGCCCCCCCCCCCCAAAGCACTGGACAGCCCCAAATTGGAAGACAAATCGAGAGAGCGCGTCACTCTCAGAGCAGCGCAAAAGGAAAACAGGGCCTTATAACTCCGTCGTTTCTTAAACGAAATCGCTTCAAATTTGATGTACTCAACGTTACCAGTACTTGGCGTTACCGTTAATAGGCGCTTAACCGATTACTAGGGAGAGGTCGTCACTAATCAGAGCCAGCGAACAACGTGAAAACGGGGCCTTATAAACCTCCGCCTCTTCTTAACCGAATCGCTTCAAATATTAGCTGTACTCAGCAGTATAACCAGTACTTAGCGCCGTTACCGCTTACAAAGACGTTACCGATACAAGGTATATGCGCATCACTCTACAGAAAGCAGCATCAATAGGGAACACGGCCACGGCCCTCTATAAATCCCACGTTTCTTAACCAAATCGCTTCAATTTGCGCTGTACTCAGCGGTTACCCAGTACTTGGCATTACCGTTACTAGGGCGTTACCCGTTACTAGGCGGGGGTTACTGGTACTCGGCGTTGCGCTCAATAGTCATCATTATCATCATCCAATGTCATCATCATTATCATCATCAATGTCATCATCAATGTCATCATCATTATCATCATCAATGTCATCATCATCTATCATCATCATCATGTCATCATTATTATACATCATTATCATCATTATTATCATCAATTGTCATCATCATCATCATTGTCGATCATCATTGTCATCATCATCATTATCATCATCAATGTCATCATTATTATCATAATTATCATCATCAATGTCCATCATCATTATCATCATCAATGTCATCATCAATGTCATCATCATTATCATCATCAATGTCATCATCAATGTCATCATCATCATCATCATCATTATCATCATCATCATCATCATCATCATGTCATCATCATTATCATCATCAATGTCATCATCATTATTATCATCAATCATTATCATCATCTTCAATGTCATCATCATTATTATCATCATTAGGCAACAACAACAAAAAGTGTTTGCTTCCGGTTTCCCGACTGACCCTAGTTTATTGCCGCCGACCCCTAAACTTTATTTTGATGAACACAAAAAAAACCAAAAAAACAAAAAGTAATTTGAGCAGACGATGCAAGGGAAACACAACCAATGCACTCGGCGCAGTCAAGGACCGTGACTCGCGCAGACTTTTGTGACCCTACATCCGCTGACAAAATAGCGGGCGCTAGACACGCGATTGCAGTTTCAATGCCAATGTAATAAATATATTCACACACATGTTAGACCGAACACAAATTTAAAAAAAGAAAAAAAAAAAGTCTACCTACCTACCCTATTTTTTTTAACTGATAAAACCCCATACATTTTTTTTTTGGGTGCCTGATCACCATTGTGATCATTCATCATCATCATCATTTGTCGTCATTCATAATCCTCCTCATCATCATCATCACGTCATCGTCATAGTCTTCCTCCACTTTATCATCATCATCATTGTTGTCATTATTCTTATCCTCCTCTTTCTCATCATCACCACCATCACCATCATGTTTGTTTCAAATTTTCATGCTTGTTATTTGGATGGTCCTTTTCATTATCATCATCATCATTGTCACCATCATTACTGCCATCATGACATAGTCATCACCATCACTATCATCAAAACAGTCAGCAGCATAGAGTCGCTTCCCTTGGACTGCTGACTCTCGGATTCAGCAACCTGAACAAGCCTGGGTGTGGCTGCGAATTGGGACTTGAAATGAGCGGCGTGGGAGCAACGCCACTGTATGGCCCAGAAACAGCCAAAACAAAAAACAGTCATCAGCAGCATCACTTGCATCATTAACCCTTTCACCGCCAATGTCGCATTTATGCACCACAATGATTTAACACCCCATGTCACTAAAAGGCATCACATCTGGGCCTGTTATCTGAAGACCCTATTTTCTTAACTTTGTGAGGTAAGGATAGGCCTAATGTTATACATGTCACAGAGAAATTCCCAATATTGCAGATAACAATTTTCTCTACCCAGTTAAGCCAAAGACTGTATAGGGGAAGATAAGCATCCAGTCTCTTTTCCCTATATGAGTAGTGAGGACAGAAACGCTGGTTATGTCCCTTTTAAACAGGACACATTTTACACGTCGATAGGCCAGTTGAATTCTCTGTTCAAGTTCCAGTCTGAGTTTTTGGATAGCCTCCACTGTGAATAGTGTCTGTCCCCACTAACGATAACTCTATCAGCCCGGTTCGCCGAGCTCTTAAGTAGTCCATCTTACCCTTTTAGAATATCTTTGGTTAAGCTTAATGGTATTTTTTGGCTAAAATAATGTCTGGCGGCGAAAGGGTTAAATGACAACAACAACAAAACAATAAGAAAAGACACAGAAACCAACAGTCCTCTGCATGGAAAGTTAACAATAAGAAAAGACACAGAAACCAACAGTCCACTGCATGGAGAGTTAACAATAAGAAAAGACACAGAAACCAACAGTCCTCTGCATGGAGAGTTAACAATAAGAAAAGACACAGAAACCAACAGTCCTCTGCATGGAAAGTTAACAATAAGAAAAGACACAGAAACCAACAGTCCACTGCATGGAGAGTTAACAATAAGAAAAGACACAGAAACCAACAGTCCTCTGCATGGAAAGTTAACAATAAGAAAAGACACAGAAACCAACAGTCCTCTGCATGGAGAGTTAACAATAAGAAAAGACACAGAAACCAACAGTCCTCTGCATGGAAAGTTAACAATAAGAAAAGACGCAGAAACCAACAGTCCTCTGCATGGAGAGTTAACAATAAGAAAAGACACAGAAACCAACAGTCCTCTCCATGCAGAGTTAACAATAAGAAAAGACACAGAAACCAACAGTCCACTGCATGGAGAGTTAACAATAAGAAAAGACACAGAAACCAACAGTCCTCTGCATGGAGAGTTAACAATAAGAAAAGACACAGAAACCAACAGTCCTCTGCATGGAAAGTTAACAATAAGAAAAGACACAGAAACCAACAGTCCTCTGCATGGAAAGTTAACAATAAGAAAAGACACAGAAACCAACAGTCCTCTGCATGGAGAGTTAACAATAAGAAAAGACACAGAAACCAACAGTCCACTGCATGGAAAGTTAACAATAAGAAAAGACACAGAAACCAACAGTCCTCTGCATGGAAAGTTAACAATAAGAAAAGACACAGAAACCAACAGTCCTCTGCATGGAAAGTTAACAATAAGAAAAGACACAGAAACCAACAGTCCTCTGCATGGAGAGTTAACAATAAGAAAAGACACAGAAACCAACAGTCCTCTGCATGGAAAGTTAACAATAAGAAAAGACACAGAAACCAACAGTCCTCTGCATGGAAAGTTAACAATAAGAAAAGACACAGAAACCAACAGTCCTCTGCATGGAGAGTTAACAATAAGAAAAGACACAGAAACCAACAGTCCTCTGCATGGAAAGTTAACAATAAGAAAAGACACAGAAACCAACAGTCCTCTGCATGGAAAGTTAACAATAAGAAAAGACACAGAAACCAACAGTCCTCTGCATGGAGAGTTAACAATAAGAAAAGACACAGAAACCAACAGTCCACTGCATGGAGAGTTAACAATAAGAAAAGACACAGAAACCAACAGTCCACTGCATGGAGAGTTAACAATAAGAAAAGACACAGAAACCAACAGTCCACTGCATGGAGAGTTAACAATAAGAAAAGACACAGAAACCAACAGTCCACTGCATGGAGAGTTAACAATAAGAAAAGACACAGAAACCAACAGTCCACTGCATGGAGAGTTAACAATAAGAAAAGACACAGAAACCAACAGTCCTCTGCATGGAGAGTTAACAATAAGAAAAGACACAGAAACCAACAGTCCACTGCATGGAGAGTTAACAATAAGAAAAGACACAGAAACCAACAGTCCTCTGCATGGAGAGTTAACAATAAGAAAAGACACAGAAACCAACAGTCCTCTGCATGGAAAGTTAACAATAAGAAAAGACACAGAAACCAACAGTCCTCTGCATGGAGAGTTAACAATAAGAAAAGACACAGAAACCAACAGTCCTCTGCATGGAAAGTTAACAATAAGAAAAGACACAGAAACCAACAGTCCTCTGCATGGAAAGTTAACAATAAGAAAAGACACAGAAACCAACAGTCCACTGCATGGAAAGTTAACAATAAGAAAAGACACAGAAACCAACAGTCCTCTGCATGGAAAGTTAACAATAAGAAAAGACACAGAAACCAACAGTCCTCTGCATGGAGAGTTAACAATAAGAAAAGACACAGAAACCAACAGTCCTCTGCATGGAAAGTTAACAATAAGAAAAGACACAGAAACCAACAGTCCTCTGCATGGAAAGTTAACAATAAGAAAAGACACAGAAACCAACAGTCCTCTGCATGGAAAGTTAACAATAAGAAAAGACACAGAAACCAACAGTCCTCTGCATGGAAAGTTAACAATAAGAAAAGACACAGAAACCAACAGTCCTCTGCATGGAAAGTTAACAATAAGAAAAGACGCAGAAACCAACAGTCCTCTGCATGGAGAGTTAACAATAAGAAAAGACACAGAAACCAACAGTCCTCTGCATGGAAAGTTAACAATAAGAAAAGACACAGAAACCAACAGTCCTCTGCATGGAAAGTTAACAATAAGAAAAGACACAGAAACCAACAGTCCTCTGCATGGAGAGTTAACAATAAGAAAAGACACAGAAACCAACAGTCCTCTGCATGGAGAGTTAACAATAAGAAAAGACACAGAAACCAACAGTCCACTGCATGGAGAGTTAACAATAAGAAAAGACACAGAAACCAACAGTCCTCTGCATGGAGAGTTAACAATAAGAAAAGACACAGAAACCAACAGTCCTCTGCATGGAGAGTTAACAATAAGAAAAGACACAGAAACCAACAGTCCTCTGCATGGAGAGTTAACAATAAGAAAAGACACAGAAACCAACAGTCCACTGCATGGAAAGTTAACAATAAGAAAAGACACAGAAACCAACAGTCCTCTGCATGGAAAGTTAACAATAAGAAAAGACACAGAAACCAACAGTCCTCTGCATGGAGAGTTAACAATAAGAAAAGACACAGAAACCAACAGTCCACTGCATGGAAAGTTAACAATAAGAAAAGACACAGAAACCAACAGTCCACTGCATGGAAAGTTAACAATAAGAAAAGACACAGAAACCAACAGTCCACTGCATGGAAAGTTAACAATAAGAAAAGACACAGAAACCAACAGTCCACTGCATGGAGAGTTAACAATAAGAAAAGACACAGAAACCAACAGTCCTCTGCATGGAGAGTTAACAATAAGAAAAGACACAGAAACCAACAGTCCTCTGCATGGAGAGTTAACAATAAGAAAAGACACAGAAACCAACAGTCCACTGCATGGAAAGTTAACAATAAGAAAAGACACAGAAACCAACAGTCCTCTGCATGGAGAGTTAACAATAAGAAAAGACACAGAAACCAACAGTCCTCTGCATGGAGAGTTAACAATAAGAAAAGACACAGAAACCAACAGTCCTCTGCATGGAAAGTTAACAATAAGAAAAGACACAGAAACCAACAGTCCTCTGCATGGAGAGTTAACAATAAGAAAAGACACAGAAACCAACAGTCCTCTCCATGCAAAGTTAACAATAAGAAAAGACGCAGAAACCAACAGTCCACTGCATGGAGAGTTAACAATAAGAAAAGACACAGAAACCAACAGTCCTCTGCATGGAAAGTTAACAATAAGAAAAGACGCAGAAACCAACAGTCCTCTGCATGGAAAGTTAACAATAAGAAAAGACACAGAAACCAACAGTCCTCTGCATGGAAAGTTAACAATAAGAAAAGACACAGAAACCAACAGTCCTCTGCATGGAAAGTTAACAATAAGAAAAGACACAGAAACCAACAGTCCTCTGCATGGAAAGTTAACAATAAGAAAAGACACAGAAACCAACAGTCCACTGCATGGAAAGTTAACAATAAGAAAAGACACAGAAACCAACAGTCCACTGCATGGAAAGTTAACAATAAGAAAAGACACAGAAACCAACAGTCCTCTGCATGGAGAGTTAACAATAAGAAAAGACACAGAAACCAACAGTCCTCTGCATGGAGAGTTAACAATAAGAAAAGACACAGAAACCAACAGTCCTCTGCATGGAGAGTTAACAATAAGAAAAGACACAGAAACCAACAGTCCTCTGCCATGGAGAGTTAACAATAAGAAAAGACACAGAAACCAACAGTCCACTGCATGGAGAGTTAAACAATAAGAAAAGACACAGAAACCAACAGTCCTCTGCATGATGAGAGTTAACAATAAGAAAAGACAGAAACAACAGTCCTCTGCATGGAAAAGTTAAACAATAAGAAAAGACACAGAAACCAACAGTCCACTGCATGGAAAGTTAACAATAAGAAAAGACACAGAAACCAACAGTCCTCTGCATGGAAAGTTAACAATAAGAAAAGACACAGAAACCAACAGTCCTCTGCATGGAGAGTTAACAATAAGAAAAGACACAGAAACCAACAGTCCTCTGCATGGATAGTTAACAATAAGAAAAGACACAGAGAAACTAACAGTCCTCTGCATGGAAGATTAAACAATAGTGAAAATAGAGGGGGGGGGGGGGGGGGGGGGGGGGGGAGGGGGGGGGGGGAAAAGTCACTGAGAAACAAACAGTCCACTGCATGGAGAGTTAACAATAAGAAAAGACACAGAAACCAACAGTCCACTGCATGGAGAGTTAACAATAAGAAAAGACACAGAAACCAACAGTCCACTGCATGGATAGTTAACAATAAGAAAAGACACAGAAACCAACAGTCCTCTGCATGGATAGTTAACAATAAGAAAAGACACAGAAACCAACAGTCCACTGCATGGAGAGTTAACAATAAGAAAAGACACAGAAACCAACAGTCCACTGCATGGATAGTTAACAATAAGAAAAGACACAGAAACCAACAGTCCTCTGCATGGAAAGTTAACAATAAGAAAAGACACAGAAACCAACAGTCCACTGCATGGAAAGTTAACAATAAGAAAAGACACAGAAACCAACAGTCCTCTGCATGGAGAGTTAACAATAAGAAAAGACACAGAAACCAACAGTCCACTGCATGGAAAGTTAACAATAAGAAAAGACACAGAAACCAACAGTCCTCTGCATGGAAAGTTAACAATAAGAAAAGACACAGAAACCAACAGTCCACTGCATGGAAAGTTAACAATAAGAAAAGACACAGAAACCAACAGTCCACTGCATGGAAAGTTAACAATAAGAAAAGACACAGAAACCAACAGTCCACTGCATGGAAAGTTAACAATAAGAAAAGACACAGAAACCAACAGTCCACTGCATGGAGAGTTCACCCATTAAGGTTGGGGGAACACGCTCCAGAAAAACAAAATACACACTAAGTTAATTACAGGAATTTGGGGGGTGGGAAACACTGCCATCCAAACATTTGCAAATTTATACGTTAAAAATTATAATGTACTCAATTATGTACTTTTTGCAAAGTTGTTTTCTTGGACAGCCGTAAAGCTTTCTGGACCTTTTCTTGTAAGGCGCGTGGACAGGGGAGATTATTCCCACCACCACATTGAAAAGGCCCTGTTCGTTCAGGAGCAATCGCGGACCAGTTCGCACCACATCATAGTAATTATCATCCCACTGTCCGGCATACAGCATCATCATCAGCAATCATCACCATCGTCATCAGCCACCATCGTCATCATCACCATCACACGTCATCTCACCCATGTTCATCATCACCCAGCATCATCACCTCGTCATCATTCATAATCACCATCGTCATCATTTCACCATCATCATCATCGTCACCATCACCATTCTATCACCATCATCATTTCTCCATTGTCATCCTCACAGTTCATCATCACATCGTCATCTCACCATCGTCATCATCACATAGTAATCTATCATCATGCATACCTTCATCAACATGCACCCATCATCCATTCCACCATCGTCATCATACAGAATCTTACAAATCAGTCACACAGTTTATAAGCAAACACCCAAAAGTTTGTCCGACACACCCCACGAATGGAATGCAGTATCATATACAAGTATGGATATCTGTGATTGTTAAAACCAAAACTTGGGACTTTTGCTGGTGTGCAATGCCTGTTCCGGGGCATTGCCTCCAGAATCGTTTCCCGCATTCTTTTAATCTACAATGTCCCATATGTGTCGTGTTCCAGGGACGGAGGACGTAAACAGATTTGCAGTCATGACACACACGCCTGGCTGGCGTATCAACATATAACACACACGAAAATTAGTTAAAAAACACAACCAAAACACACACACCCACACCACAACACACTCTGCACATGCAGCACCAATTGTCTATATTTACAGGAACACATATCAAAAATTAAAAGATCACAATAAACTGGTTGATACAAGAGTTCAATAACTGGCACTTGTATACTAAAGTTTATCATTTCAAATTACAAGAAGCATTCATGCAGAGCACTAAACAGTAAACATTACTGAAATGCATGTCACTGTGATAAGGTCAGGTCATGTCAGGTAGGGACGGACAGCCTTGCAGGCTCTTAAATAGATGCTTTGATTCGTACGCAGTAGGGCCCCCAAAATGCAATCTTATTCTCTTCTTGGGACGAAAATATTCAAACGCAGATTAAATAAAACCAGGAATTTTTTTGGTCAAGGCAAGTTAAAAAACAAAACCGGAAACTAGTTACTACGCTTATCTGTCAGTGTTAATCTCATACATGATGAATAAGAAAGAGTAAAAAAAAAACCAGTATCAAAAATCAGTGTATACTTGGTAACAGAAAAAAGACTACCACCAAACAAATCAGCAGGTGCATGTTGGAAGGGTTAAAAGAACCGCATCTAACCAAGACACTCTTTAGGCGTTGGTGCCAGTGTTTCGCTCAGGTTTGTGGAGACTGTTCATTTGATCTCTGTTGCCGACAATCGCTGCCACACATATGGGATGTAGAGCCAGTCCCTTGTCGTTATTTGCTTTAATAGCTTACGCCTAAAAGCATGTGCTCGCAGCAAATTATGGTTCTACTGTGTTCCTTTTAATGCTAAGTCACAACGTTTTTTAAAAAACAACTCAAAAGGGTCCATTACTGTACACAAAGGCAACATCCAAATCGAGATAAATTCGCAGATAACAAAACAGCTTTGTTTTAATGCATAAGAGGGGAAAAACCACCTACACGCACAAATTTTCAGTTTTATTTGTAAAGTAAAAAAGAAAAGCAATTCTAGTTTTTTTGCCGATAAAGTTTTGTATTTGCATATCTGTTCAATCCCACTTCTCGTTCACTTTTACGAGGTATCTTAGAAGTTTTAATATAATTAGGTTTTAAATCATGAAAAACTGTCAGGGGATTGTATCAATGTAGAGCGCTCGCTTAGGAGTGAAGAGGTACGGGGATCGATACCCCGCATCTCCAGTAGATTTTTTTTTTTTTCATAACAAAGGGACAAAGTAAAAACAAAAATCATGGGTAACTGTTTTTTCTGGAACAAACAAAATGTTCTGCTGAATCGCCTCAAAAAAAGTTTTGTCAAGGCGAGGGATTTTCCAGATCTATCTTAATTTGCTAGTATCCTTTCGTTGTCTTCCTCTGATTTACAGTATTGTTTCAAAATTCCCTCTTACCATCGGAAAACCAACACGGCTCCAGAGCATTTTTGTCTCAGCTGCTACAAACTCTGGACTCACTCCCGTTCCGGCCGTCATGTTAATCCTTTGTGCAACGTTCAAATCAGCCTCTGAAAAACCCACTAGGCTACTTCAAACTGCAAAGCCGCAGGTACACATAAAACTTAGAAAATTACCAAAAATTTTATTTTTTTTTGTGGGTTCCATCTTGTTATGGTAATGTGCGTCAAAAGTGCTCTATGTGGAGTGTGGGTGTGGTGATATATGTATGCTGGTGTGTGCTGCGTGCAGCGCGCACGTGTGTGTAGGTTATCGTGTGGGCATGCGTTTGTTTGTGTTGTCGGAGAGATGAGATTAATCGTCAATTGGTCGAGACCCTTATGACGATGTCTTGAAGATGAAGTCTTCACGTGAAATGATGAGGATGATGAAGCGTCGGTGATGATGGGGCAGGAAAGTTCGTGACGTGGGCAGACGTCGTCGTGAATGATTTCCTGGAACACGGTGATCGCACCCTGGACTCACAGGAATGCGACTGCGGTTGCGGGAAACATTTCGGACGGAATCCGAGTCTTAAAAATACCTGCGTTAATGCTGGAGTCAGCATCGTCAAAGTTCCAGGGCGTAGAGCGCGCATCTGTTGTCCGTCGCAGTTAGGAGGCTTAGCACTTGCGAGACAGCCAAACAGGTTTGCTTGGGTGCTCCTGTAGTCCGTTGTTGTCATTGCCGTTGGCGTTGGCGTTGGCGTTGGGCGGCGTGCGTTGCGGTGTTTGTTGAGCAGTCGTCCCTCCAAGGCTTCTTCAGGGGCCACAGGCGGCCTACTCCGTACCGGGAGCTGGTGGGGTGGTCGTCCAGGCTGTAAGGAGACATAACAGGCTGAAGTCTCTGCAGGTGGTGCGTGGTCTTTCAAGAGGGGCGGGTCCTATCCCAACAGTGAGGGCGCTGCGCTGACAGACTCCTATCCAGAGGGTTGGTGAGCTGAGGTCCCAACCCCTGGGCCAATAGCACGCCAAAGCCCACAGCTGGGTTGAGGCGGAATCATTGACGAAATCAAATGCAGAGAGGATCCAAGTCGCTGCATGTTGTCGTGTCGGTCTGCCAGTTCCTCGGCTCTCATCTGGTGGGAGGAGATCCTGTGGTCGCCTTCCCCCAACGGGCTGCCACCCGTAGGACGCGTCGATAAGCAATCGCCACTTGCCTCAGGAAGCATTCAACATGATCAGGAGAGGTCGAGAAATATTCTGATAAAAACTTCAAGGGCAATAATAAGTTCAGCCGCTCAGCGACAACATTAATGCTAATCAGAATTATCAATTATCTGCTCCCACAACTGACAGAGATCAACCTGTCCGCAGTGTTCAGGCAGGGCCTCTGTGGCATTCACACCAGCAACAAGGCCGCTCTCTGCTGTGCCACCAGGATCAAGAAAGGTACATAGTTTTAACACAAACTTTAGATTGATTTAATCCATCTTATTAAGGCCGAGAGCACACACCGCTCTGCTAGCGTGATTCAAGTTTCTGAGACATCCAAACGCCCTATATGGCCTGTCCAAATCCAGAAGAAGAAGAAGGAAGAAGAAGAAGAAAAGAGAAGAACGGAAGAAGAAGAGAAGAAGGAATAAAGAAGAAGACGACAGAAGAAGAAGAAGAGCTATAACAATTGTTAATGATGAATTAAACAAATGGAGTGCTTCCAAGTTCCTTAGCAAAGGCCATTTCATGAGTATTGCTGAAAGGAAAAGTATCATTTTAAAAATGAATCGCGCATTCCAGGTTGATGGCCTTGACACGGGTACTTTAGGACTACGCCTTGGGTTACAGGCTAAAGTACAGTGACGAAGAAAATAAAACCTTCAGGCTCTGATACCATGACAGTCAAATACCCACGCCCCTAAAAGATTGCCTAGAAAAAACAACAAGCATGTTATGCAACTCGGGGGCTGATGCTAGTGACCGGCATATCATATTTGCTATGACTTCTGTCAGTAAAAGGCAGCAACATTAAATAATACATTTCTATTTTTCTGCCCCCAAGCCCTTATCATCTGGGCCCTTCCGGCAGGCCTCTTACTGCACAAATGTCACGCCACAAATGGGTTTTATCTGACCTCATAATTAACCCTTCACGAAGCCATATTCAGCATAATTCCATCAAATTTACCTGGGTAGAGAAAACAAAATCCATCTTCAGTATTGGTGGTTCTTCTGGGGCATATATAAAATAAGGTCTATCTTACTTCCCAAAAACTAAGACAAAAGGGTCTTGCATAACAGACCCCAATGTGATGCTTTTAGTGGACATAGATGTTAAATCACTGTGGTGCAAAAAAAAAACATGCGCCTTTGGCGGTGAAAGGGTTAAGGCCGTTTATAGTCCTCGTAAGGGGGGGGGGGGGAGAGAAAATAATGTCAATTTCACGGCAGTGACCTTTTTGGCTACAAGTAATGATTGTTTAACAAACAACAACAGCAGCAGCAACGACAACAATGTATGGCCCTTTTCGTGCAGCTTTAGTCACAAATTTTATGATTGGGTTTTTTGGTGGGTTTTAAATGCTATGGCCTTGGCAGTTGCACGGTTTGGTTTTACAATGTATATTTCTTAATTCCCAAATACTTCTTGTCCTTGTACGGATATTTTTCATGCACTAATATAAAACATGAAAGATAAGAATTGCTTCTGAACAATTATGTGGCAGGAAAACGGGGGTATATGTTCTGGCAACTCTGCGACCACAATTGGTGTTTTTCAGGGGCGGGAACACGGGGGGTAATGTTGCCGCTCGGCGACACACTTGCTGTTGCTTAGGGGCGGGAAACGAGGGTATATGTCTGATGCTCGGCGAAACACTTGTGTTTCTTGGGGGCGGGGAAACGGGGAATAGTTGCCGCCGCGACACAATTGTTGGTGTTTTTAGGGGCGGGAAACATGGGGATATGTCTGCCGCACGGTCGACCACAGTTTTTGTTGTTTAGGGGCAGGAAACGGGGCGATATTCGGCCACCGCGACACACTTGATGTTGTTTTTAGGGGGGGGGAAAAAGAGGGTATATGTCCTACCGCCTCGGCGACCACGCTGTCTGCTATGGGCGGGAAAACGGGGGTATATGTCTTCCGATCAATGACACACTTGTTGTTTTTTAGGGTCGGGGAAACGGGGGTATAGACTCTTCCGCTTCGACGAACACACGTGTGTTTTTATGGGACGGGAAAATGGGGGTATATGTACTGCCGCCTCGGCGATTACACTGTTGTTGTTTTCTAGGGGAGGGCGGAAACGGGGATAATATGTCTGCCGGTCGGCCGACCCACGTTGTTCGTTTTTTTTTTTTTAGGGGAGGGAAAACGGGTGTCTATGTTGTGCTCGGCGACCCACGCGTGTTGTTCTTAGGGGTGGAAACGGGGGGGTATATGTATACCGCTCGGCGACACACGTGTCTTGGTTTCACTTTAAAAGATATCTCAAACAAAAGCATGCTGTAGATATTTTATTTCTTCTTGAGAACGTGTGAAGTTGAAAAAAAACTTACCACCCCCCCAAAAAAAAAACCAAAAAAAAGTCACTCTGTTAAAAGTTTGCTTTTGGTTGAAAGTCCACCCGTCTCTACCGCGCTGCCTGTATACAACGCACTACATTGTTTAAAATAGGGCTAGTTAAGATAAATGGTCTATTAGAGGACTTATAGTCCTGTGCTGGCTTGAGCTGTTTAAGGTGGGAATTATGGGCAACTGTGTACTTTAATACCATTCCACACCCCACTCATGTTACGACCTCACTTTACAAAGTCTGCTCTTGCAGTTTCATGAAAAATTAATCCTAGGAGTGCTGATCCCCTTAACACCCTGTCCCTTTAAGAAAACAACAAACTGTGCGCCACAGGGACATAAATAGTCTCGTTACTCACCCGTCGATTACTATGTATCAACATAGCGACCCATGGTGGGTAGCTGCGCGTGTGCTGTGTGAGGCATCGCGACCACCGCTCGTGTGTATAGCGTGATGTGTTGTGTCCTGTGATAAGTGCGTGTGTGTGTGTGTGTGTGTGTGATGTGTCGATGTGCTGGATGTGGGATGCCGTGCCTGATGCGCACGCCATGTGGGTGCTCGCTGTGTCAGATACTGGGTGAATAGACGGAATATGCATGCTGGTGATGACTGATGCATGCTGTCGCAAATGTAGTGGGTGTCACTAGTGGCTTCGTGATGTCGTGTGAACCGGGATGGTCGTTCTGGATGCGGAGATAGGGCGACATCGGACATGATCTACGATTGGTATTGTGAAAGTGTGTGCGCTGTCGCTACCGTGTATACGGTAAGTAGCACATGCAACAGCACGACCGTGTATGCGTGGTGGATGTGCGGGTGTGTGGGTCATAGGGACTGTGGGTGCATGCGCGCACGACGCGAAGCGCGCAGCGCGCGCGCGTGTGTGTGTGTAGCATGTGTATGTGTGATTATGCCGTGTGTGTTGTGTGTTGTGTGTGTGTGTGTGTGTGGCTTTGTGTGTTGCTTGTCATGGTGCTGTGTTGGGTGTGTGTGCTGTTGCTGAGGGTGTGCGTGCGTGCGTGTGCGTGCGCTGCGTGTGTATATGTGTTGATGTGTGTTCTTGTTGACGTGTGTGGTGTGTACTGTGTTGATGCTACGTGTGTCGTGGGTGTGTTGCAGCTGATCCCAGCTGCAGGTGTTGTAAGCGCGAGGCGCGCGTGTCTGTGTAGTTGTGAGCGTGTGTGGGGTGTGTCGTGTGTGTGTGTGTGTGCGTGTGCGTGTGCGTGCGTGGCCCGGGCGTGTGCGTGCGTGCGTGTGCTGGTGTGTACACAGTAGTGTGGTGTGTGTGTGGTGTGTTGTGTGTGTCGTGGTGTGTGTGTTTGTGTGTGAAGCAGTGCCGCGAGATACGCGCGCGCGCGCGTGTGTGTATTGTTGTGATGTCGTGTGCTTTGGTACACAAGTGTGCTAATAGGGCTACCGGTTCTCAGAGTCTCGGATGGGACCTTATTAGCTGGTTACCATCTGTTTATCTTCCTGTCTCTTTGACTGGACCTACAAAGATCTTTCTGACATTTACACATCTACACCCCATCCCGTCACTCACGTTTCTTCTGGACTCGACACTGTTTTTACACGTGTTTCCTTCACTGTAGCAACAAGCCTTCGGTCAAAGTGTCTTTCTCCTTTCAGGGACCAAATGTTCTCTGACATACACTTCCCCTCAATAAGGAACCATTACATCTTCAACTTCTTCTTATAAGTCTGCTTTGGTGACAGGGACCAAACGTGGCTATTCAACGATCAAAAGTCTCCCACCCACACAATCGCTCCCTCTCTACCCCCTCTGTATCCAGTATTCATAGAAATGCTGAAATCGAGGCGGCTCGCACCACATGGGAACGTGACCGTATGTGCGCGACGGTGCCCGCGCGCGCGCGACCCGTGTGTGTAAGTGTGAGGTGGCTGGATTTGGTGTTGCGTTTTTTAAACTGGATATTTTATTTTTTCAACGCACATTAAACAAATCATTACAGATTTCTAACACACTAACGGTCAACCGCTAGCAACCAACGCGTGTAACATGGACCGCATGGACGGGCTAGTAAGCACAAAGAGGATGTTTAAATACAATTGTCAGAGCAAAAAAAGGAATATCATATCAGTTTGAGAAAATCCGATCAGTGAACATAATACATTCGGAAAAAGGATACCTCACAAAACTTAGTGATCATACATCAAAACACAGCAAAAAGTGTGTGTGTGTGGGTGTGTGTGGGTGTAGTAAGTTTAGGAGGAGGTGTAGATGATGGCGGTGTTGTAGCCCTAGAGTGTGTGAAACAAGCAATCTATGTTGTGGGGATGTGTGTGGAGGGGTGCTGGGCTGTGGGTGATATGTGTGTGTTCGTCGTGTGTGGGGTGTGGGTGTTGTGTGGTATTGTGTTGTGTGTGTTGGGTGTTGTATGATAATCCAAAACCGTTGGTGAATTAATACATAAAAAAAACACAGAAAAAGGTGGAGTGGTGCTGTGTGGTGTGTGTAGGTGTTGATTGTGCCGCTGTGTGTGGATGTGTTTCATATCTCGTAAATATAGTTGATACCTTTTCAAGATATAGTCGTTTTAGTGTTCAATTGTATATATTGTTACGGCTCCTATTATAACTCACTCATGTTAACAATGGTATCGCTCCGTCCGTTCATGTTAGCTGATTGCTATAGGATAAATGTACATACTCTGTCACGATTGTATTTGTACTAAATAGGGTATGTATAAGCACGCTTAACAACTAAATCACGAGGAAAAAGCAGTGACTGTATTATAAATAAGGCTAATATTAATTTTAGGTGTGTGTGTATAGTATGTGTGTGTGTGCATGTGTGGTGCGTGACGCCGCGCGCGTGTGTGTATGTAGGGTGTGCCAACCGTGTCACAGTATTTGTGGTGTTGCGTGTGTGTGAGATCGATGTGTGATTTGTTTGTGTGTGATGAAGTGTGTGTGTGTGTGTGTTGGGATAATAGGCTAATAAAAGCAATTGGTGTTAAATTATCCATTGGGGTGTTTGCCGAGCCAAGCACGACATAGGCCTACCTCACAATCTGCACTCTGTCACACACTGACGTTTAGAAAGCTCTGGATGAACTGTATAGGCGCTGAACAAATCACTTAAATTTCGTGGGAGAGTGTAATCCACCCTCAAATGCAAAGACCAAAACGAGTGAAGGAGAGGGCAGGTTGGGGGTGGGGGGTAGATGTGGTGCGGGAGGAGAGGTGAGGGGTCACACAACTACGCAGTATTAATAAGAGATGCGAGGGGAACGTGCCCCTCGCCGCCTCCATGCAATTAATTTCAAAGGAGCAGCTACCTCTATCACACTAGCTAGTCACTCGCTCAACAAATACTAGCATCGGGTTCGACTATTAAGCGGGGTAGGGGGAAAGATCAAGCGCAAAGCAACAGGATGAAAATATGAAAAATGAATAATCTGTTAATCAAAACATACCCGGAGCTAAACTGATATTCAAACTGAACAATAACACGACCATCGTTCGTCTGTCCTTCTATGACGAGTGATGGTGATAGTTGAAGTTGTACCCCGGTTTACGTCAACACTTAACAACGCTGCTGTTTAAGTTCCTCTCGAGGGCATTGTGGTTCTTATGTGCCCACATAGTCCATACACAAGACCCCTGATGTAGCTGTGTTGTCTTGTCTAATCGACCCCTGTTTCTGTTGTTGTTGTTAATGACTTGTTTATGCTGTTGTGTACCCCCGTTCCTGTGTGTGGATTAATCGACCTGTTTCTGTTGTTAGAAGGTGATAAAATGACCAGGTTGTGTTGTGTTGTTAGCATCGACCCTGTTTAACGGCCTCGTTGTTGTTTGTTAATGACCAATGTTTCTATGTGTTGTTGTTAATGACCCTCACTGTTACTGGATGTTGGGTGTTGTTAATGCACCCTGCTTCTGTTGTTGTCGATTCACCGAACCCAACTGTTTCTGTTGTTGTGTTAAATGACCGTTTACGGACATGTTCATCGGTTTTGAACCAACTAATGCTCGCGTCCTGATGTTGTGTTGAAATGAACCCTGTTCGAGTGTTTTACAGTTCATAGAGACCTTGTTTCTGTGTGCTGTTAATTACCAATGTTTATGCTGTGTATGGTCAATTACTGATTTCCTAGCGAGTTGTTGCTAATGACCTGTTCAGATCTGTTGTTGTTTTTATTGGGTTAATTAATACCAATTAACTTTATTTCTATGACTAGTCATTGTACATTACCTACACAAAATTGGTGGACGCCATTACCCTGCCCACTGGTTCATGAGATATCACGAGCTCTGGACAGACGGAAGGTTTCGTGATCGTTCTTGGCGGTGGTTTAGCAATGGCACGAGTGTTTCCAAATCAGGATATGCACATAAAGGTTGTGACATGGTGAATCATGCACTACGTCCATTTCCGCCACTGCGGAACTTGGGCCAGACCCTAGTGTCATGTGTAGATACTGGTTATCCGCTTAACAGAGAGGACAAAATGTTTGCGACAAATCAGGGACCTTAACACACCATCTTCAGAGTCACGGTTTCTATTTCAACTAGTGCTGCTGTTAGTTAGCCTTCAGTCCTATCCGATATTGGAGGCGGACAGATATGGCGTATTGTACGTTCAACCAACGAATCATAAGTGGTTTGGCCATGGTTATTATAAAGTGTGTGTATCTGTGTGCGTGTTGTGTGTGGGGTGGTGTGTGTGTTGCTAAAGCGTGCGGTCCTCGCATGCGTGTGATGTGAGTGCGTGCGTGCGCGGCGGCTCGTTTTGTGGATTGCTGGGTTATGTTTGGGTGCGTTCGTGCGGGCACGTACGCCCTTGGAGCTGAATTGGAGTGGCGAGCTTTTGAGTGGTGTGATGTGCTGTGTTGTGGTGTGTGTATGTGAGAGATGAGCGAGAGAGAAGAAACCGAGAGAGAGAGTACAGAACCGAATAGTAGAGAGAAGAGAGGAGAGAGAGGACGGAAGAGAGAGTAGGAGGATGAGAGTAGAGGAGACGAGAGAGAGAGAGAGAGAGAGGAGAGAACGAGAGAGGGAAACATGAGAGCGAGACCGAGAGAGCAGAGAGAGAGAGAGGATAGAAGCCCATCGAGAGAGAGAGATAGACGAGGAAAGCAGGAAAAGGAGCGAGGAGAGAGAGGAGATGAGAAAGAGGAAGAGAGGGAGAGAGGAGAGCGAGAGAGAGAAGAGAGAGAGAGAGGGAGCAGAGAAGGGAGAGAAGCCAGAGAGAGGAGGCGAGCGGACAGAGAAAATGTCCAAGAGACCGAAAAGAGAAGAAACGCAACAGGAGAGGAAGAGAGAGAGTGAGAGTAGAGGAGAGAGAGAACCTGAAGGGGCTGAGAGGATGACAGCCGAGAGAGAGAGGATGAGGAGATCAGGAGGAGTGAGAGAAGTGAGTGGAAGATCGGGAGACGAGGAGAGAGCAGAGTCGAGGAGAAGAGAGAGTATGAGACAGAGGAGAGGAGGTCAGAGAGAGACGAGCAGAGAGAGAGAGAGAGACGAGACGACTGAGGAGAGAGACTAAGAGAGAGAGGAGCCGTAAAAAAGAGAAGAGACGAGAGATGAGAGACGAAAGGAATGAGAGAGAAGAAGAGAAGGAGAAGACACAAGAGGGAGGACGAAGGAGACCGAGAGAGAGAAGGAGAGCGAGAGAGGAGGGGAGTAGCAAGAGTGCGAGAGAGGCAGATGAAGAGATTGCGCAATGATGACGAGAGAGAGAAAGAAGAAGGAGGAGGACGAGCACAACGATCGAGAGGAGAGAGAGTGAAAGAGATGACGGGAACCGAGGAGAGAGCTGTAGAGCGAGAGGACGCAGAGGTGAGAGAGAGGAGAGAGTAGAGTTATAGAGACGAAGGAGGAGAGGAGGA
Source organism: Phymorhynchus buccinoides (assembly GCA_017654935.2). Taxonomy (NCBI): domain Eukaryota; kingdom Metazoa; phylum Mollusca; class Gastropoda; order Neogastropoda; family Raphitomidae; genus Phymorhynchus; species Phymorhynchus buccinoides. The sequence continues at coordinate 236,305 of JAGGCT020004059.1, forward strand.
GTCAGAAGAGAGAGAGAGGCAGAGTCGCACGAGACAAGAAGAGAAGAGATGCGAGAGAGAGAGAGAGAGATTGAGACGAGAGAGAGCGGGGAGGGGGACACAACAGAATACCACACGGGCACCATCTGTTGTGCACAGGGTCTTGATTCCATGACAGCCATGTGACACAAAACAACAAATGTCATGTAATACCATAATTAGGTCGTACCAAAACTAATTGAGATTAGAAGAAATAAAAAAACGGCACACCGATTGATCAAATAAAAAGAGCAAAAAATAGCAACGTATGTTTCAGGGCTGGGCGTCTGCGTTGACCTGTCTTTTTTAGATTATAAAACACACCACATTTATCACGAGCACACTTAAATCAACGCATTTAAGGCCCAAACAACCTTTACACATCGCATCAAACACCAAAACTAAGGAATGAAACAAAGAAACATAATAAGAAGAGTACCACAGGAACGAAGAGAAAAGGGGGGGAGAAGAGACAGTAGGAGAGGGGGAGGGCGAGAGGGAAGGGAGAGCGAGGGCAGGGGTGGTAGAAAAAGAGAGGAAGAGGGAGGGAGAGAGAGAGGGGTCTTATATCTCAATTATTGCCTACATGACAATATAAACATTCTGCCATTGCTAAGAAAATACGGGACTTTCCCTAGTGTTGCAATGTCTGCCTTCGGGCAGTGCCTCCAGGGATTCGTTCGCCATCACCACTGTAGCATCGTTCAACTAAGTTCAATTCTGTTTCCGTTTCCAGACCGGAGTTCATCCGAGGAGAAAGGCAGCGGGAGGAAAATAAGACAGGGGGGCGGCAGAGAAAATGAGTGGGGGAAGAGAGCGATGGGCAGAAGTGTGTATGGTGCGGAGGGTGGGAGTGGGGGAGGTAAGAGGGGACTGGTCTAATACCTACGTCAGAGAAAGTTGAAGTGACGCGTCACATCGTCCAGTTACGAAAATTCACTTGCGCACCGAAATCCCACACACAAGCTTGATGACAAACATCAAAGACAGACAACATCGGTAACGTTGATAGTAGAAAATTTAGGCATTCAATAATAAGAATTGAAGTTGATCATCGAGGTGTATACGAGCAAAATGAAAGGAGTTGCCACAGAAAGAAGAAAGATAGTGAGAGAGGAAAAAATAATCAAGCAAATAACTTGATATGTTGAAATTTTAAAAAAGTATCTAAACAAAAATGCTATATTGATTTCAAGAAGTGAGCCGAAACTAGAACCGAAAATAAGGGATAACTAGAACTGGATTGAATTGCAAAAAGAAAAGTAAAAAAAGGCAACGAGTATTAAAAGAAATCACGAAAGTAAACAAGGAAAAATTGTAAGTGGGACGGGTTCTCTCTACTCTCTCTCTCTCTCTCTCTCCTCTCTCTCTCCTCTCTCCATCTCGTCTCTACCGCTCTCTCTCTCCTCATCTATCTTTTATTACATCTCTTCGTCCTAGTTCTGGTCGTCTCTCGTGTCTTCTGAGCTCATCTGTTGTTCGTACTTTTTTTTACATTTTTACTTCCTCTATCCCGGAATGTTGTCGAGTCTTAGCTGGACCCTAATGATGTTATAGATACCGGCAACTCTCAGATTCTGATTCGTATAGACACGGTCACCGTATCAAATAGACCACATAACACATTTAAAATATTCAAAAAAAAATATAAACATTAATATCTAACTGTTTTAAATAAACGGATATTTTTTATGTGGTGGAGTTAGGGTGTTACACAGAAGGAGGACTATATTCAACTTTTGTTTTTAAATCCGTGATTGCACGATGTGGAGGCAACTTTTTTATTTTCAATTGTGTCGTGTTAGGTGTTGTATTTGTTTTATTTTTTTTTTTTTGGTGGGAAGGGGTGTTTAATTTATTTTTTCAGTTGACAAGATTTGCGTTGTTTCTGCAGTCAAGACCTAGTATTGTAACTGATTATTCATTCGTGCCCATTATAGTTCCGTTTGCCCGAATTTGATATTTCAACCGTTGGTGACCAAATTAACACCAGTGTTGGTTATGTCAACAAAAACAACACAACGCACATTACCCAACAGTTTTATTGTCTCCCCGATCACCTTAATTGTTGTTGTATAGTGAGTAAAGAATAAGCGCACAGTGCCTGGGTTTGTCACGTTTATAAGGATTCTCGGGTCCTAATTTCAATTTGAATGCGTTGCATCGTCCTGTACTTGCGCACACTTTCTTAACACTACCGTGAGCGGTAACATGCATATGTTATGACCGCGACTTACTTAGTCCCGGGTATCTTATTGTACTTGTACATGAAATAACACTAGACGCTGGGAAGGTGGGGGGTTGCTCCGTGGCTCATACGGGGAGCTGGAAGACCTAGCGCTCTCCACGAGGTCCTACGCCCGTGGGGATCTACCGGTTTTTTCCCCGTAAAAATGGTTCCGCCACCTTCTGGAAGTTTACTGGCTAGTAATTCCTACCTAATCTCGCCCTAGTATATTGACTGTCTAGGCCTTTCTACCTTTGCTTTAATGTCATCATACCACGGTAACTATTTTCTGATATTATGAGCCACATGTATGCCTCCTTCCGTTTTCCCTACACAATATTTTTTCACCAAATAACGATTTGCTGTTCTGTTTGAGCTCTACCGGAAAATTAGCGGAATGTACTGGCGGCCCTCATGTGCGCAGCGGGATAATGAGAATACCCGAGTGAAAACATCCGGCAGAAACGCAGCGTCACACGCATGCGCTTGCTCTTTAAACGATGGCCATTATAGTGGCTTGTGTGAGCACCGTAGCCATAGGCAACACGGCGCGAGGAAGAAGAAAGGAAGAAGGGAGCACAGAACATAGGAGAAGAATGAGAACACAAAGAAGAAGAATGTAAACAAGAAGAAGAAGAAAAGAAGGAAACAAGAAGACGAAGAAGAAGAAGAAGAAGAAGAGAAAGAAGAAGAAGATAATATGGAGTGAGAAAGGAGAAAGAAAGAAAAAGAAGAGAAAAAGAAGAAGAAGAAGAAGAAGAACAAGAAGAAAGAAGAAGAAAAACGAATTGAAGAGAAAAAGAAGAAGAAGATAGAAGAAAGAAACAAGACTAGATGAAACAGCTTATGTTACAGAAATGCAGACATTAGAGAATCACCCGACCAGGCAAGCCACAGCACAACAATCCCACCTGATTTAATCTTGGGAACTCATTATTTTACGACCCCAACAACACGATTTTGTCAGGAGGTATTCCCACGCCCACACCACAACGAACTATCCTGACCTCTTGTACCTGGACCTTGACCTTGATGGTCAACCATTATTCGGAAGAGGCATAAGCCACCAACCAACCACATCATACAAGTTTCCTAACATCCTGTCGACTGGTGCGTAAGTATGCTAAAAAAATAGATTTTCAGTTTTCAAAGGTCATGAAACGTTCACTGGACCGTTGACCAACAAAAAGGCACTATCCTACAGTACGTTAGCCTACAGACGTCAAGATTCATTCCTCTATCATTATTCCCTTCATGGTCTGATATGATGTTATCTGGGAACTCCATTTTGCCTGGACCCCTCGATTTTCAGGTTCACGATTCCTTCACCTTGACCTTGATTGGTCAACAATATTACGGAAAGGAGCATTAAGCCAAAACACTTCAACCAGTTCAACATCCTATGTATACGAATGGTGCCGGATTGGCAAAAAAATATAGATTTTTTTCAGTTGTCAAAGGTTCATACGTCAAGGTCTCATGACCTTGAACTTGACCAAAAGGCACCATCTCTACGTACCTAGCTACATCGCACATCCAAGTGTCATAACGGTCATATATCACTTTATTCCTGCATGGTGAATGCTGTAACAAAAAACACCCTACCCACACTACACACACACCCACACCCCAGCTACACACACACCACACACACACACATACATATACCCAGCCACTTACACAACAAAAACATATCACCTCGCTCTAAACTTCCGCGCGGTGATAAAGAAGAAGAAGAAGGAAGACGAAGAAGAGGCCACATGCTGTGTAGCGCTTCACTGCGCTCTCATGTGAGGCTCGACACAGCGTGCGACGCCTAGTCCACCCAATGAGATCTAAACTGTATAGAAAGCACGACACTGAAAACTAATAGGGATTATTATGACTAAACCTTTTCAATTCCGAACTACGTATCCTCCAAAACAATATATTGGTGTTTTTCCTTTGCTAACCAGTACACGAAGCGAAAGCTCGGTAAATGTTTTTCAGTGTGTGCAATTGTTTGCTCGTTGATTCCATGGCGCGGTTGGACTTTTCAAGTGGAGTGCGCTCAGACATTAATGTGGCGCAATGTGACGCCATAGCACAGTGGATCCGCAGCTTCAACAGAGGGCTGGATACACGACCCTACCATTTTGCCGAGTTATGTGGGTACGTAGTTAGCGTATCTAGGCCGCAAGTACGAAAAAGACAGGTGGCATAGGGTTCGAAGGTGAAGGTCACTGGAGCAGACAAACTTGAGCGCTCCGAAGGTCCACTGGAGCCCGAAAAATGCGCAGGCACGGTTAGTGATTAGCAGCAGCCATAAACGAATGTTATTATGTCAACAGAAAAACTAACTTAATAACCATGTTTGAAAATTGAATGTTCGAACCAGATGTCCACGCACAAACCCCAAATCACCCCATGCCTCCTCCTACCTGCATCCTTCACCTTCCCCACTCCTACCCAGGCTTACGGCAAAAAAGCAAGCAGCACCACGCGGCTGACACCAGTCATACAGCTCACAAGATCAGTGCCTCACCCCTTACAGATAACATACCCTGCCGGCCAGATACACTTAATACGTTTCTTGAGGCCAAATACAACAAGGTCGCATGTTAACGGATGAATGCCAGACCTACGGCGTCAGGAAATTACGGCACGCACACAGGCAATCTCCAAAAGGAGTACGACGTTCGTCAGGTCACTAGTAAATTATCACACGGGCGGGGGTCAAGCGCCAGTTACGACGTCTAGCCACAAACCATATTCTCGGTAGGTCGTACTGGAGGAGTATCGTACCGACCAGTCACACCAAACTTCAACGCAGGCGGCTGCCTATCCCAAGCTACATGCTGCAACCGGCCCATGAAAACCGTGACAGCACTCGGGAACAACAAACCTGGCCGTTATGGGGGGCAAACTTTACGGTTAGGCCTATGATTACCCTGAGACATGCTAATAACTAAACACTACAGCGCGGGCTTCCCCATCCCGGGGCTAACACTAGGTTACGGGGGGAGGCAATTGCTACTATTCAAAATACGGTATAGCGTAAAAAAGGGGACAGATGGCATATCCTTCCAGCCAACACCCTGAGACATTGCGGGGGGACGCCTAAATCCAGGCCAAGGGGTACTTACGAGGGTTGGCTACGTGGGAGGGAAAATCAATATCCTGTTGGAGGTTACCAGAATTCTCCCTGGCTATTAAGCAACGTTCATGGAATCCTCCCAATCTCCACGTAGGTTCCCAAGGCAGTGGACCCGCGGAAAATCCACGTGACAACACCTTGACGTGGGGATGGAAACTCTGACTCCTACGGCCTTAAAGAGCAACAGCCAGGGACACTTTCTGTCACTCCAAGTAAGTTATCCGGGTTAAACATCTCTTCTTCAAGGGGAGGTTAGTTTGTTTGTTGTGGTGATTGTTTGTATATACCGACAACGTGTTCAATGCTGCATTGGTCATCTCCTTTAATGGGAAAAGTGAACGCCATTGGCTGCACCGTGACAATAGTCCGGTTTTCAGTCGAAAACTTCAGAATGTGTATTCTGTATATAACCATTCATACACTACTGAATTTGAAAACGACTCTTAGGCCCCTGTAACCCTAATCCTAAACTTCAACCAAAATCACCACTATTAAACCGTCAAAAAAGACACAAAATATTAAAACTTTTACTTATATCAAAAAATGAGTGTTCCTGTGTTCGGACTAGAGACAAAAGTGCAGTCTTGAACGCCTAGTCTATCGCTGTCGCTTTGAAGACAAGTAATAATGAGTTCAACTATAGACAGAGATCATATGTAGAGGGGAAGACGGGGTTAAAAAGCCCATGGGCGGATAAGAAGGGCGCGCATGCCAGATTAGCTCATGAAAGAAAGAAAAATAAAATTCATCAAATTTTGCCCATGGAAAAACGAATGCTAAAACATTACACTGTCCTCATGGGCAAAAATCGTTGGTGACTGGAATTGCTCTCATTTCCATGAGGATAACTTGAGCAGCAGGAGGCTCTTTTACTGCCCATGGGCGTTATATCCGTCTACCACTCTTAGTTGCCTGATAGGGCATCGGTTGGAGAAACGACCTAAACATTGCAACTTAATGTAGGAAAGTAGACTATTTTATGGCACGATAGTTATAGGCAACTTCCCATCTAACCTGTATCTAGACTTTAGTTTTATTATTACAAAGCACAGCAAATCCTACCTTGATTAATAGTATCTTGTCTGTAAGTACTGCACTGTCTTTTGCGGTATGTTCTTTGTTGTGTCTTGGTATGGGGGCTGGCATCGTCAAAGATGGATTCGCATACACAAGCAAAGACAAAAACCATTCACCGTATTTAGCGCACATATCATCAGCTTATCAGGCTCAATTGTACAGCGCACGAGAAACCGTTTCACCCCACCCGTCCATCACTGTTTCAGCCATGGTCTCAAACTACTTCCTTATCATGCACTAGCCCCCCCCCCCCCCACGCCCACACATCTCTCTCTAACTACTAGCCTCTCCCCATGTCTTCGACACACCTTTTCCTTAGTCGCCCGTTTCCTTCCAAAGTTACGCCATTCCCACACCACCCACCCAGTGCCACGTTCTTCAATGACTTACACAACGAACAGAAACAATCACTCATCTGTCCAGCTGTTCCACTGAACAATAAGTGATTCTTTATCAGAAACTGGGAAGATGGATGGAGACCTATTAATTAGTCCCACTGCTGACATTCCCTCTGTTCGTTGAACCGAGAGGCAGATTGATGTAGAACAGCACCGACACAGCGACAACCCCGACCAAGAGTCAACTCGGTTTCCGATTTGTTTTAAAACGCCCAAAGGCTTAGTAGATTAATAATGAATTGAAAACCTGTGCTTATGAACAAGAATCTAAACTTAATTTATTAAACCTATAGGTCGGGGTTTTTTTTTTTGACTCCAAAAGGCGCCGAGCAGAGAGAAGAGAGGAGAGGAGAGAGAGAGAGAGCAGCAAGGAGAGGAGAGAGAGAGAGCAAGTAAGCAGAGATGAAGAGAGAATAGAGAGATAGAAGAGAGAGAGAGAGAGGATGTAGAGAAGAGATATGGAAAATCGAGAGAAGAGATTTTGGTGGAGAGGAGAGAGAGAATGATGAGAAAAGAGCGCGGCAGAGAGGAGACAGAGAGAGAACGGGGAGAGGAGAGAAAGAGAGAAGAGAGGCTGAGAACGAGAGAGAAAAGGGATACGCACTGAGTAGGAGAGAGACGAGCAGAGAGAGAGAGAGAGAGAGCAGAAGAGAACACAGAGAGAGATGACTAGATGTAGTAGTAACTAGAAACGTTAAGACGCTAGATCATTTGGGGAACCCAATTCCTAAATAGGACTAACAGAAACGTGGGCCAAATGATAAGAACCCGCTCCCTCCCTCTGCCCACTTCCAGTTCATTTCGCTAGACTAGACATTCAGTTAGGGTTTATTCGTCAGGTAAGAATAGGATGTTCGTGCTGAAGGGTGTTAGGGCAGAGTAAGGTGATCCAAAGATCGTAACCATAACTAAGTCATATTGTTTTTTGGTGTGTGGTGTGGGTTATTAGACCGGGTTTCAAATTAGGGTTAGGAAGTAACGGTTAGGGATAAGTTTAGGGTCAGCCCAACCAATATCATCAACATACATCCAATTTTTATGTTTGTTAGTGTGATATTAGAGTCGGTTTTCAACTTAGGGTTAGCGACTAGAGGTGAGCACAGATACAAGCTCGGTTTTAAGGGTAGTTTAGTGGCCAAATACCACAAACAATAAAAAGTGAGCATGACTGATCGAAGCAAGGATCCTAGACTTACTACACCCTACGGCCAAACCCTATCTAACCTGAACTGAAAACCCGTTGTCTGAAAATGGAATCGTGAAGAAGGGAAGCTCCGACTGAAAACAGAGGAGAGGCTTTGTCTTTTACACATTTTGCAGAACGGATAAGTGATACTTATTGGTGGCGAAAATGGGGAAAATTGGGAAGATACCTGACCTAGGAAGGCCCGACATTATGGAATGCTACGATGAGTGTTGAAATTATGATTTAAGAACTAATAATACAGAACACGGCCCTCATGGGCGAACAAATCATAAAAAATAGGAATACAAAAGGGAGTATGGTGCGAAAGTGGATGAACAGGAGTCGAGTCTCGGGCGTCGTTCAGTGTGTCCGTCTGTATGTGTGTCGTGTGTGGTTCCACTTTATAGCACCGAAACACTAGAAACAGAATGCCATGAAAACTTGGCATAAGCGTTCCGTCGACCCTTGCCGTTGCGGCGTGAACTTGTCAAGGTTCGACGAAAATAGTTTGTTACGTCCTTACGTTGATCCGAATCCAGTACCACATATGGGACATTTGTGAAATACAAAAATAATGGTGGGAAACAAATACTGGAGGCAGATAGACAGGAGGGCAGTACAGCAAACCCAGATAAGAAGTCCCGATTTTTTAAAATTATAATACAGATAGCTGTAGCGGTGACCCACGCCTCGGTTAATTAACCTCATCGGCTATGGCACAGCGATGATTGCTTGTTCAGGTTCCACAGAAATGCAAGCCCATATTCGACGTATTCTATAGAAAACCATTTTGGTTTGTTAAGAAAGACAACTAGAGTTATTTCAGTTAACGCGATGGATTTGAACTTAAGAGGTATGTGAAAAGGGACAACAACAAACCTTTTTTGGTAAATATTTGATATTTCAGTATACCTACTCAATACAGGGAATTTTAAACAACAAAATATCAATGACCATAGAATCCAAAATTCAAGTCCTTGACAAGGGAGATTAATTTTGTCGCTATTCTTTCCTTGGACGGAAGTACAGTTATTATATGGCTGTCTGTATTGTTGCTGGGAGCTGCTTCTCTCTTTATCCGTCTAATTCTCTTTCAGTCTGTCTCTACTCTATAATGTCTGTTATTTCTCTGTCTTCTTAGTGAAAAACAGTTTATATTAGGATGGGAAGTTCAGTTATACGTCGCGATCGGCTTGCGCTATGTACGACGGGCTCGGCATGAAACCAACCAGGGTATATAAACAAAAAGGATTTCCTGAAATCAGTCCGTAGCCAAAAGGCAGGAGAAAGCGCTCAGGAATTTCAAGGTTTTTTGTTTTGTTTGTTTTGAATTACAGGGAAACCTCCCTATAAGACTTCAAAAAATCAATAAAAAATGAGGTGTGTTATAAGGAGGCGGTTTTAAGGGAGTTTCTCAAGATACTATTACAAGAATGGAACTGCTAATCAGAGAAGTAAGGGGCTTCTGCATATATGGGAGGCGCAGCTACATATAAAGGGAGAGTCTCTACTGATAGTCAGTTTCTGTTTGTGGCACAAGATTTTGCTGTTAGGATTTCGCTGTTCCCACAGCGACGGATGCCAATTGCTAGTATAAAGGTTGTATCGAGTCCACACAAACCCCACGTAGGTCAGACTTCACTCAGCCTAAGTTACACAAGAGACGGTAATGTATCCAACAATGTTAAATAAGCAGACCGTACTTATGATTAATCAACCAGTAACGTATCTTCGACTTTCTGATATATATATGAACTATTCGAGATCGTTACAAACATAGGTTCTTATCTCAAGATATAACGATGGTATCATAAAAGCAGTATCCCCTTACATTTTTTTTATGTAGAAACCTAGTAGCACTGTATTCGACTATTTCGAGCATAAACATTCTACTTCTCTGAGAGAAAACTTAAAGTAGTATTTCTTCAGGAAAAGAAACCAAATAGCTATTCTTTCTGTATGCGTATGAGAGTCTGTTGTTGTGTGTGTGTGTGGTGTAATGGAGGAGTGAGTGACGTGAGGTGAGTGGATCCGAGAGTGAGTGAGTGATGTGAGGTAGAACTGTGAGTTGAGTGAGTGAGTGAGTGAGTGCAGTGAGTGAGCAGAAGCGACTGATCGGTGAGGAAAGCGACGATCAGGCGTAGCGAGTGTGAGTGATTGAGTGTGAGGAGTGCTTGTTAAGGAGTGAGTGACCGTGAGTGTTGCGTAGCAGGACTGCCTGTCCGCACTAACTGAACGGCGAGTGTGTGCGCGTGTTCGATTTGTGTGTGCGGGAGTAGTGGTGGATATGGTTTGCCTCATTAATTAAAAAAAACAAAACAAAAATACAAACCGTCCTGTTGGCATAAACGCAAGGTTGGTCAATGTAAAACCATCAAAATAATATTTGTAAAAAATTGTGTGATCTCCAGCTACGCCCCCCCCATTGCTCCAATTTCTACCGCAACAGACACAACTACAAACACACCAAAAAAAGCACTGCACTACAAAGCATGCACACACCACACGCAAACCGCCTTGCACCACACTCACACACGCACAACCACACGACGCACACATAAACACGCATACAACACACACAACACATACACACACAACCTCCAAAGACAGAGCCAGGTTTATTTATGTTTTTATAGAAACAGGCTGTGTAAACACGACCGTCTCAGCAAAGAAGCCACCACATAATCAACAGCAGTTACAGACATAATCGCCGTGAGACCCATTATCTTCTTCAGGACTTCAAACAAATTAGATTACTTAAATAAATAACAGCATGTTAATAGCATCATAAAACTAAACAAATAAAGTGCTTCAACTGCGCTGCTATAATAAGTGCCAATGAAGCAAAGTATCTAAGATGTCCATGTTTTAAAAAACTTTAAACTGCACACGCACAGACACATGAGATCAATATCAAGCACACGCCACACACCACACACACAAAGCAGCTTGCACAAACCACCATCAGAGAATGCAAAGTGCATGGGCCTACAACGCACAGACACAAATACAAGTTAATTAGCAACTAATTTTCATAACCTTAAAGGTTTATAGACCCAGTTACAGCTTTTTTTAGTTAAGCATTTCGCACATGAAACAAACAAAAACCCTAAGAGGCATGAGCCAATCAACTCATCTTAGTATCACATCAAAAAAAGAAAACCGAACAGTGTTCAAGTTAAATCTCCACCTCTAATGATGTTTGCATATCAATATCCACATAGGAACAAAACCACCAAAAATTGTAAGTTACCAAGTGTTAGTTATCGTGATGTCCATTGTACACTAAAAAAGGTTCAGTTTTGAGAAGGTAACAGATGCTACTAACATAAAAATCTAGGTTACGCATGCAGTCTGCGAACACAAATTGCAAACAATTTTTGCGAATGTAAAAAAAAGGGACACTTGAAAAGAGACCATCTCTTGCCATTTTTCTCCGCTCCAACCGCCAGCGGGGAAGTTTGCCTACCTGTTGAATTTCAATTGCCGCCATCCAAACCACCGCCCCCAGCGGAACGCAGTTCGCCTCTGTGTTATTCCCCAAGCGACCCCCAAAACGCCCTGAGCGGAAGTTGTTGCCTCTGTTTGAATGTTCAGAATGCCATGCGACCCAAAACCGCCCAGCTAGAACGTTGCCTATGTGTATTCAAGCCGCCCAGCTGGCAGTTGCCTCTGGTGTATTCAAGACGCCCTACACACAGGTTTAATCAACACTAGGCAAGAAAGTTTGGATGGAGATCAAAAAAGAGGAAAAAAAAATTTCGTCGAGAAAATCCTTCAACTCGAATTTCACATGATGTCGAAGTCTTTGTTGAGCGGGAATTTAGGGGAAATTCAGCAAGTGCCGCAAATCTTCTCCTCTTTTTTTACTTATTCAGCAAGGCCAGACTCTGAAATATTTGGGTGTACCACGGCACTTAGTGAACCTAAAAAGAACCCATGAATCATACTCACAATTCATTCAAGAGAATGCTACATGTATACTGACTTCGTGTTAAAACGGAATGTTCACAATAATCATACATCTCAGGATCCATAAACGGTCATGGAGGAGAAGAAGCGCGTAGGGTGGCAAACAGTCGAAAAAAACAATTACACCAGAACCAAAGCAGCATGATTAACGGAGTGACAGTTTGATTTTTTTACAAATGTTTGCGTACTTCATCTTATGGGCCAGAAGAGTGGCGTTTACTCCACACCGCTTATTTAAAATCCCAATTCGCAGCTCACAAGGTTGTTACAGATTGCATAATCCAGACCAGCAGTCAGGGGAGTGAATCTATGTTTAGGCCGTCAGGGGGGGTAAACCAACCGAGGAGACAACTGCATTGCTGCCTGAGTCACTTCGGTGGAGTTCAGTAGAAGCGTACAGAGCTACACCTACTAAGCCCCAGACCACTCCGACTTTGCCTCAAACTCAATACTTTTAGAAAACAATAACCGTTTCTGAAAAATCGTTTTGAAGAATAACCAAACCAATCACTTGGCATCAATCAATAAAACCATTATCGGTTCATTCTGAAAAGAAATAAGAAATAATATTATGGCACAAATTATAAGGGGGGCTAATTAAATAAATGGGAATGCAGGCTGAATATGAAATTAATTAGTCATTAATAATAAATAGACTTTCATAGCCACTGTTTGATGGCATTGCCGTCATACACAGCGCTTTACAAAAAGATTACATTAAAACACAATGCAACGCAACACACACATGCACACACACACCTCTCTCTGTCTCACACACCAAACACACACACTCTCTAGCTTCCAACACACCACACCACACACACTCTCTCTCTCTCTGTGTCACACACACACACACATACACACAACACACACACACATACACAATCTCTCTATACGTGTCACACACACAACACACACATTCCACTTTATCTCTCTTGTCTCTTCTTATCTCGATCACACACACACACACACACTATCTCTCTCTCCTGTGATCCTTCCTCTGTCACACACACACACAACACAACACAAAACACACAAGACACACACTCTCTACTCTCTCTTCTGTGTTACACACACAAAAACCATCCCTCTCTCTCTCTCTGTTGTACTCTTTATCTCTGTACACACAACACACACACACACAAAACACACACACACCACAATTCGGTTACACTTTTAGAGAAGAGGGGAAAACAAGCAAAGCAAGAATAATTAAGCATGTTACCATCAGCAGCAGATGTATGGTAGGATATGTTTGAACCATCTGTTAGAATGTCTGTACGAATGTGTTGAGGAAAAGCGCATGATTTGATTAGGCAAGATTATGCGCTATATAAGCATTATAAAATATATATTACTTTTTTTGACAAAAAAATACCGGACCGACATTGATTTTAAGATAGCCACTTAAAGCCCAGTTATATCAATACAACTAGGAAAATACAAGAGAAAAAGTTACCGATTGACTAAACATTTTTAATAAGATGTTGAGAAGTTGTTAATGTTTGCACTTATTTAAAAGAGAAAAAAAGAAAAGACAAATACTGGCATTAAAATTGACTTATAAAAAAATTCAGAGAAACACCTTCCTCAAATAGAGCAATATTCAATGGTGTGTATGTGTGCGTGTGTTGTGTGTGTGTTGGTGTGCTTTGGGTAGCTTGTGTGTGTGAAAGGAGTGTGTGGTGTCGTTGTGCCATGTGTTATGCATCTTGTGGCTTGTGTGCGCTTTGTAGTGGTGCGATGTGTGTGCAAAGCATTCAAGTAGTCAGCATCGAGTAAAAACAAAACCACTCAGAAACGTTGATGGATGCGAAAAAAAGGTCACATACCAAAAACTCTTTCTTGGGGGAAAAAAAATCAAAAGTTATGGAGTTTATTTTTCTCTGTGTACTAATTATAGTTTCAAATGGAGGTACAGTAAAGTAACAGCACGCTGCAAATTTCCTTGCCCAATTATGCAAGATTGATATATCAGGCAGAACATAAACATGGGAGGAAGGTGTATCGTTATATTGTATTCCACCCACCTTCCTCCCCAACCCCATCCCATAGTTCCTCCCCCCCCCCACCACCAACTACCCCTCCAAAATAGTGTTCTGTACAGAAAAGTCTACGACCACAGCTCGCCGGTTCTCGGCACTTAACACGTTGCGCGCCCTACCTAAAGTTCTCGGCTGCTTGTCACGACTAATCGCGCCAGTATACTTCCCCATATATTCTTTCCCTGATTCAGGTTTTGCATTGCCCAGTCTCACATACTCCTTTTTTACCCATAAATCTATCCTTCACTTTTACTCCCCTTTCCCCCTTTTTTTCTCCTATCCCCCTCCATTTTTCCTCCACATCTTCTCACTCTCA
>JAGGCT020004059.1:251179-277965 GCA_017654935.2 Phymorhynchus buccinoides
GAAAAAAAAAACAAAAAAAAATCGACTATCAAAAAAAAAAGGGGAAAAAAAAAAAAAATTCCTAAAATGGGGGACCCGGCTGTGTGGAGGAGGTTGGGTTAGGGAAAAGACGAACGGAAATATATCACGAAAAAAACGAACTTCAAATAAAAAACAAAAGACGCCAGATGAAAAAGAAAAAAAAAAAGAAAAGGAGCCGAAAAAAATTGTTCTCAATTGGAGTGCCCCAAAGAAAGAAAAAAACTCTTGGAAAAATAAAAAAAAAAGGCAAAAAAAAAAAAGCGAAAAATGTGCAAAGTGCTAAAAAAACAAAAAAAAAAAAAAGTTTAGGGGAAAAAAAAAAAAAAAAAGGGAATGAAGTTTGGACTTTAGAAATTGACTTCCGAGAGGAACCCGAAAAAAAAAAAAAAGGGGAAAAATTAAAAAAAAAAAAAAAAAAGTCCCGAGAAATAAAAAAAAAAAAAAAATAACGCAAGGGAAAAAAACAAATGAACGTTATCAAAATAAAGCTTCTCACAAAAAAAAAAACCCGTTAAAAGCATTCTTCACTTAAACAAAAAAAAATCAAAAACAAAAAAAAAAAACAAAAAAAACAAAAAGAAAAAAAATAAAGAAAAAAAAAAAAAAAAAAAAAAAACAAAAACAAATATCATGTAAAACCAGGAAATGCCTTCTCCAGAAAAAAAATAAAATTTTCAAAAACATGGAAAAAAAACAGAAAAAACACCAAAAAAAAAAAAAAAAACAAAAAAAAGACAAAAAAAAAAAAACTGCCATGTCTATCGTATTCGGCTAAAAACACCAATTGGGAAGTCACTCAAAAAACAACCCTCGAAGTCGCAAACGTAATCCCAAAAAATAACGGGAGGCGGGAAGTGCCTCTGACTCTTGATTTCTCACTTGTATACAGGGCGAAATCATATGACAAAGACTTAAGGTACTATTCAATGCGTTCGACAAGATGGGTGTTGGCATTTTAGAAAATCCATAATTTTCTGCACATTAAGAGCTGTTCAAGCCTCGCCAAAAAAACAAAACAAAAGGGTTTAGCATCAAAAAAGGGCAACAAGATAAAAGAAAAAAAAAAAAAAAAAAAACCGAGAGGAACAATGCACCCTTTCTGCCTGAGTCTCCCCTTCGTGTACCCATTGAAAAGAAACATATTATGTTTTCAGAAAAATAGAAAAAAAACTAAAAAAGCCCTCTTTCATGGCCCGAGGACGGTCTGAAAAAAAAAAAAAAAAAATTTAAAATAAAAGAACAAAAAAAACATCTGCAAAAAAAAAAAACAAAAAACAAAAAAAAAAAAAAAGGACGAATAAAAAAAAACAAGGGGATACCCCTTACGGAAAAAAAAAAAAGACAATAAATAACTATTTTAAAAACAAGGCGGAAAAAATTCACCAAAAAAATGGACTGTTGACCAAAACTTGCCTGGCCTGCAGTGGCTGAAAAAAAAAAAGGAATTGGGAGAAAAAAACGGAAAAACTCAATATAGCGAAAAAAACAATCTAGTAAACAAAAAAACAATCAAAAAAAGAAAAAAAATTGAGAAAAAGGGACTTGTAGTTAAGTAATTATCTCTCAGTCGACACGAAAAACAAAATTTCCAAAGGCCGGTGATAACGATGTGAGAAACCTATTGTAGTCCTGGAAAACGTGTAGAAGAAATGCAATACCAGAACAGTGAAAAAAAGGTCAAATGTTATGGTTCCCAGCTAGGAATAACAAAAATTATCAATTTGTAAAACCAAGAACGTGACAATTAACACACTCACAAAAAAAAAAAAAAACAAATCATTAAAAAAACCCAAAAAAGAATATCTACACGAAATTTTTGCGGATGTCTCAAAAAAAGGTCTTCATGGTGGTGGAACTACTAAAAAAAAAAAAACTAGAAATCTCACAAACTCTGGGTTAAAAGTCGTAAACAAAAACCAAAAAAAAAAAAACATAAACCTCGCCTATAATACCATAAAAAAACATCAAACTCTCTCTTCCACAGAGTATGCAGTGTTGGCGCCGAAAAATAACCTTTACACAAGCCATATGAGCAGCCTGGAAAATGTGTAGAGCAACCAGGTCTGTGAGGAGTAAGATCCCCATACACATTCACAAACACAATCTCACACCCAAGCAAACACACTGACACACTATCATAAACACCACACACATAATATCAACACGAAGATTATAAAAAACTCTCTTCCACATATACAATCACAAATACTCACTCTCCCTCTTTTTTTCTTCCACCTTAATTTTGTTCCTTAAGTTCTCATGGAACACTGTGGTGCGCGGCGGCGGCAGATCTCCAATCCAGGAACACTTAAAAATGCACACTCTTTCTCTCGCAACTACAAACACACACACACTCTCTTTTTCTCCCTTTTTTACCCTTTTGCCGCCAGCCATTTTCAGCCCCCCCCCCAAATACCATTAAAAAAAAATGGGTAGAGAAAAAAAAGTATCTGCAATATTGTGAATTCCTCTGTGACATGTAGAACAAAAAACATGAGGCCTATCCTTACCTCCCAAAATGTAAGAAAATAACCTGTCTTCAGATAACAGGCCCTGATTTGATGCTTTTCAGTGACATTGGGTGTTAAACCATTGTGGTGCAAAAATGCGACATTGGAGGTGAAAGGGTTAAACAGTGCATAGTTGTTATGATACGTCATTCTGAGCCCCTCCAACCTTTTACCCCAATGTTCCACGTTGGGGTTTTTTCCCTTGTCTTTTTCCACGATTTTTGCTTTTCGGTTTACATATTACCCGTAAATACTGATTACCGAATGTAGAATGGAAAAAAAACAAAACCGTGGATGCTTTAAGCCGCATCCAAAGTATAAGGTGATGTTGGGCCAAAGTTTTTTGAGGAAAAAAGTAGCGGCTTATAGTTCGCATTTTATGGTGTCATTTTCCTCTTCTTCATTTCTTTTTGTAGCAGGACTGAGTGCAAAAAATAATGCTTCTTGCCATGCTTATTAAGGGGAGATTTGATAAATGTATATAAAATTTTGAATAACCCTGACAAAACTAACAAGCATTTGTTTCAATTGTCTAACGATTTGAGAACAAGATAACAGTGATTTCCAGCAATACTAACTCAATACAGTAGAACTAATATGAGGAAAAACTTTTTTTCTAATAGTCACCCAGCACTGGAACAATCTCCCTGCACAAACTAAACTTGCTTCCAACATTAACCATTTCAAAAACCTCCTAGATATAATGACCCCAAAATTAATGTTTTTAAATACAGTTATGATTAAGACGACAATGATAGTTCAAAAAGCGCCACAGCTATGCCAATCTCTTTATTGATGAACAAAACCACAATAACAAACAATCAAAAGATAGGGCACAACAAGAGGCCGCGAGGCCTGGCTGCCCTGAAGATCTGACCTGACCTGACCTTATCTCATTACCCTGGGTAAATAAAATGTTGTTTGTTTGATATGGTTCCCACCTTAATTCTGTTCCCCAAGTTCTCCTGGAACACCTTGGTGTGAGGCGTCAGGTCTCCGTTCAGGAACAGCTTGGTAGTGAAGGGACTGTAGCAGCGGATCACACGAATCACGTCGTCGCCCGACCGAATGGAAAACGCCACAACGCCGCCGTTTCACTGACTTAAGCCTTGAACCTGCCACAACACATTATGGGTGTCTTACTCATACACATCTGTATTGTGTAAAAAATCGGGCCTTTGCCTGGTGTTGCACTGCCTCCGAGCATTGCCTCCAGTATCGTTTTCCCACATCTTTAATTTACTAATGTCCCATATGTGTCCCTTCCAGGACCGGATCGACGGTTAAACCAAAATTTCATCCCAACGAACACATTGCATGTCCAGAAAAGGCGACGGGAAAGGTTAACCTCTTTCGTGCTTCCAACAGGGTATACCGTATTTTTGGGACTATAAGGCGATACTTTTTTTCCAAGACTCAGACCCCTGCCGCCTTAGGTAATGTGGAACTGATGACATAGTAAGAAGTTATACAGATGGAATCCGTTTAATTGGCCATCGGATAATCGGCCAATTTCCTCTGGAACGGAATTTTTTCTTCTTAAGCATGTGTTATTTTGTTCGTTTTTACGGCCAAAGCTGAAATCTTCAATTTCGCTTTATTGGCCACTTTTTCTCTCTAATTTTTCCTCTTTACCCCTTTTTGAGAGGGAGAACAACAGAGGCAGACAAACTGACAACACGCTTTTGACGTTTACATGGTTGAGTGTGAAGTTGGAAGGTGAGCTGTTGTCAATGAAAGACCCTGCATGGCGTTAAAATCACTCAAGAAAACAAAATCATTGTCTTTTACTCGTGCTTCTGTCAAGTTGTAGGATTAATAAACACACACACACACACATCACAAAAAGGGAAAGAATTTGAATTTGAACTGCAACATTTAATTTTGACGTCATTGCTTTTGACTTGCATAATTGCGTCATACAGTATCTCAATGTTTGCATAATTGCGTCATACAGTATCTCGATGTTCGTTTTATCGGCCGATTCGCTTTATCGGCCATATTTTTCCTGGTCCCAAAAGTGGCCGATTAAGCGGATTCCACTGTAGTAACAAAATCAGAAATTGTAGGTAAATTTGGGGGTGTGCCTTATAGTCTGAAAAATATGGGTATATGATTCCTTTATAATGCTCCGGTACTTGTCACCGACATAAACGTACGTTAGCTCTCATTCATGATTTTGCTTCCCCCGAAAACAAGGCTTGGAAAACAGGCAACACTGACATAGACAATGGGCGGCAGTGAAGGGGTTAACGAATTTGAAAAATATGGAAAACAAATGCCAGAATGTTCCTGGAAATAGCCAAGTTTGAAAATGTTTTTGCTAAGCAGGGATATGGATGAGCTATGTGTGTCAGAGTGTGTGTGTATGTGTGTGTGTGTGTGTGTGTGTGTGTGTTGTGTGTGTGTGTGTGTGTGTGTGTGTGTGTGTGGTGTGTGTGTGTGTGTGTGTATGTGTGTGTGTGTATGTGTGTGTGTGTATATGTGTGTGTGTGTGTGGTGTGTGTGTGTGTGTGTGGTGCGTGTGTGTGTGTGTGTGTGTGTGCAAACCTGACACATGTTTACTTCTAGCCTAAAGATGTAGAAGGATTCAATTTCGAGAAAAAGTCATTTTTGGGGGGCGTTTTTCTTTCCTTCAAAAATGGAAATGGTGATCTAAGATATTTCCACAAAATCAAATTTTAGTACAAGTACCTCCAGATCCCATTGGGTGTTTTTGTAGACTGTGTATACCCCACTTTGCAGTACGTCGTAAGACCTGCAAACGATGACAAAGAGTTGGGTTTAGATTGTCAAGTCTCATAAACATTGTGTGTGTGAGAAAGTGTGTGTGCATGAAATAATAGTGTTTTACGCCCTCTTTGGCCTTTCGGCCATGTGGGGTAATGTGTGCATGTACAGTGGAGTCCGGGTAAAACGAATTTTAGCGGAACACAGACTCAGTTCGTTGTATCAGGATTTCGTTATACATGTACATGTACAATGTATGTTGAAAACAAAAACAGTTCAAACACTCACCAATGATAACCGAAAACATAAACTTGACCAGTTTGGATCGTCTGTCTTAATCACGGGATGTACAAGGCTTGAAGAAGCTCAGCAGTGTTGTCTGACGCTGATCTGTTTTGGCACACTTTTCAACAAGTTTGTCCATTAAGTGACAACACATCACACAAATTTAGTTTGTTATAGGCTTTCACGAACTTTTCGATCTTTATTTTGAGCGCGAATTGTAAAGCGACCTTGAGAAACCGAATGATCTGTAGGCCTAGGTTTTTGCAGCGCATCGCACAGGCTGAGTTCGTTATAGGCTATTTTTCCAAGTAAATAAAATTATCCTGGGGCGTAGAACATGTGTTCGTAAAAAGCGGATGTTCGTTATTTCAAAAGGATTTTTTGTTCGTTATACCCATGGCTTTGCAAGTGACAAATAGAAGGGCATTTGCCGGGAAATTGAAGTCAGTTCGTTAATCGCGAAATTTCGTTAAAAGCGAGTTCGTTATAGTTGGACTCCACTGTAATGTGTGCATGAAATGTGTGGTGAAAGGTCATGTAATGTGTGCATGAAATGTGTGGTGAAAGGTCAGGTAATGTGTGCATGAAATGTGTGGTGAAAGGTCAGATAATGTGTGCATGAAATGTGTGGTGAAAGGTCAGGTAATGTGTGCATGTAATGTGTGGTGAAAGGTCAGGTAATGTGTGCATGTAATGTGTGGTGAAAGGTCAGGTAATGTGTGCATGTAATGTGTGCATGAAATGTGTGATGAAAGGTCAGTAATGTACGCATGAAATGTGTGGTGAAAGGTCAGGTAATGTGTGCATGAAATGTGTGGTGAAAGGTCAGGTAATGTGTGCATGAAATGTGTGGTGAAAGGTCAGGTAATGTGTGCATGAAATGTGTGGTTAAAGGTCAGGTAATGTGCACATGAAAAGCGTGCATGCGTGTGTATATATCGTTGTGTTTCTGTATTTTACAAAACTGAATGTGCACGTGACAGTGGCTTGAAAGACAAGTAGTAAACAGAATCTCCGTTTTATCATTTAAACAAAAATATCTTCTTCCTCGATCATTCAGTCAGCTTCCTGTCAATTATGAGTGCAGATGCGTCATGCTGCCGTTATGCGCCTAACTAAGAAATAGTTAGGCCCAGCAAGTCCGACTTCGGCTGGAGAAAATCTTTTTGAAAGTGTTTTGTGAAAAAAAGGCAGGAGAATGGACCGGAAAGGCAGAAAGATAGTAGATGACAGTAAGCAAAGGGGGGGGGAGGGAGGGGGGGGGAGACCAGTGAAAACTGAAAATCGGACACATATGTACCTTACCCATTATGGCCATATGGCCTAGGAACGCAGAAGAAGAAGAACATGATCAAAAGGAATAGACATTGTGGAAGACTGACTTACAGCTGATCGAAGGTCTTGATGTGATGGTTACCATACACCATGCAGGTCCTCACTTCATCCATGGAACTCCCCACCGACAACTGAAACAGTCAGAAGACAAATAACAATCATATAACTACCGTATTTTTCGGATCATTAGGCGCTGCTGTGTATATAAGGCGAATAGGGCAATTTTCAAGAAAAATCTCCAAAAAATAAAGTAAAAGACGCCCTCGTTTATAAGGCGATACACACCTCGCAACAGAAAGTCGAAGTTTGAAGCCCGTACACGTCCTGTAAACGCTTACCGACCGCCATTACTGCTGTCATAAACGAGAGTTGGCTCCCTTCTCAAATAATCGAACTTCCGTTTTTGCGACTTCCGGTTGTTGTGTTTGGACTTTTCTTCGCGAAAACTGGTAGAATTATGGCATTTTAAGCTCTACAACGATGCTTTTTACATCCAATGAAGGGTTATGGCATCTGTCGGACAGTATCTCGGATGATAATAGGGATTTTGAAGCATTTCACCGTGAGTATTCGTTGTATCGGCGACTCGTGACCACTTTCGATGTCTGACTCAGAGTAGACTGAACTGAACACGGCAATTGTTGCCTCTCTTCTCACAATTTTGTTCACTAATAGGGCGCCCTCGTTTATTAGGCGCATAGGTCGAAATTGGAGACAAAAAAATATCGCCTTATAGTCCGTACTACAAGAACAACTGCCGCCACCCATAACCACAACTACCGTATTTTACGGACTATAAGGCGATACTTTTTTCCCCAGACTGAAATCCCTGCGCATAATGTTTGTTTGGCTTACCCTGGCTAAAAGACTCCAGGGATCATCCCAACAGCTGAAACATTTGAACACTATGGTACAAGTGCATCAGTATGGATGAGAACATTACGTGTGTGACCGTTTTTTTTATTACCCCACCACGTGGGCAGCCACACTCCGTCTTCGGGGGAGCTGCGCCTTATAATGTGAATGATAATATAGTTGTTGTTGTCGTACCCTGGCTAAAAGTCTCCAGGGATCATCCCAACAGTGGAAGCACTTGAACACTGTGGTACAAAAGCATCAGCTACGGATGAGAACATTATGTATGTGACCGCTTTTTGATGACCCCGCCACTTGGGCAGCCACACTCCAACTTCGGAGGATGATAATATAGTAAGGAAAGAGAGTAACAAAATCTGAATTTTGAGTCAAATACGGGGGGTGCGCCTTATAGTCCGTAAAATACGGTAATGCCAATCCAACACAACCAACACATTCGCACACACAACGCAAACCACACACATGAACCCAAACCCAAATGCATGTACATGTAACTGAAGAACATTTTCTGAAAAAAACTAGGGGAGAGCACTTCGTGAAAATTATAAATTGTTTACCTCCATTACTTGGTCAAATGCCATAGCAACAATGGCGTTGAATCTTGAAACCGCAGGATGCGAGTCAGTAACTTGCAAACAATTTTTTAAAGAAAAATAAGGGGTGGCCACTGGCCACAAACTGATAAAACTTGCAAAATGTGACGCAAAAATATAAATGACATACATTTTTAGAATTTAAGATGAACACTCAAAACGCAACACTGTTCATTGCAAACAAGCTTTCGTGTTTATTCCAACACTTCCTCAGGCTTTCGTGACCAATCGACTGAATTTTTTAGAATGACGCACATTGTTCTAAGCGCTGTATGTCTGCTCAAACACACGAGTCGATAGGCTACTAGAGCTGATGGTAGAGTGACTTCCCCTGTTTGACCGATTGAATTAGGCAAGAACACTCCCACACACCATGAAATTACTCCCTTTAATTATTTCCGAACAATTCCTGTTGAGCAAATAGTGATCTCAAATGTTAGAGTTCTCTTTTAAAATCTTCACAACCATGTTCTCTCTCCCTCCATCCCTCCCTCCCTCCCTCTCTCTCTCTCTCTCTCTCCCTCTCTCACTCACACACACACAGACCAACATGTTTACACAAATCATGCACAATCAACACCTCCAAAAGTTTTTCAATCACTTATTGAATATGCACGCATGCGAGCATGAGTGTGTGCATGAGTAGGTGTGTATGAGCGTGCAAGCATGTTTATGCGGGTTTGAGATTTGCTTCTTCTTCTTCATTCTTCTTCCTCAATCGCTCAGACAGTTTTTTGTCAATAAATGAGCACAGATGCGTCATACTGCCGTTATGCTCCTAACTAAGGAATAGTTAAGCCCAGCATGTCCGTCTTCGTTTGGAGAAAACCTTTGCATTAGAATTTATTGAAAAAGGGCTAGAGAGTGGACCGGTTAGTCAGAAAGATGGTAGATGACAGTAAGCAAAAGGAAAAAGGCAGAGTCAAAGAGAGTGACAGATTAGAGGACGTTACAAGCACAGAACTTCAAGAAGGTGGGGGAACTATTTGTACAAGACTCCCTGGTATCCCCACAGGGGGGGGGTTGCTTAAAAAATACTCACGGTCAAAATCTCCAGTGTCTTCTCGTTGACCCTCTGGCCCCCAACAATGTCCACCTGCATGACGTCCACTGTCACGTTGATGCCCGACCGGATGATGTTATCGATGGATGATCTGACCACCACGTCCATCGAAGAAGATGACATCTGAGTGCCACACACATCGTCCAGTTCGGCAGACGTCGTCAGTGACTTGACCGACACGGCAGGGATGGCAGAACCCGTTAGGCACTTCCACGGCACCACCTGAGAAAAGTTTTTTTTAATTAAAACAAATCACTTTTTTGTACAAGTCAAAGAACGAGTCTCCGGGTTTTGTCATAGTAAGACAGTGGGTTACCTTCAGCTCGAGTTGTTTCCCTTCATAGAATGGACACTGTCCACACTTTCTAATTCTGTCTTTGAATGACCAGCTTTAATCCGCAGCTAATGTCAAAAGATTTTGTAGTTCCAAGAGGAACTAGAAGAGAGAAAAAAATAGAGATTTAACGCCTTCTGGGTCAAAGGACCATTTGGGCATAAGAGGAACTAGGCTCCAACCAAAACATTATGACAAGGGAAGCACAGTCTATCGTTTTGTAGATCTACTGACTCAGTGAATGTGAGAGAACACTTCAAAGAACCGATTTGTACTTGCTTACGTTAATGTTATTTCACTGGGCCTGTATTCACGTTGAGATAGCATGAGACTTAGCATGATGCTAACTTAGAAGCTCTTCCAATGTCTCTATAGGATTTAATAGGACTTTTGGAAGAGCTTCTAAGTTAGCATCATGCTAAGTCTCATGCTATCTCAACGTGAATACAGACCCTGGGACGGTATTCATGTCGAGATAGCATGATACTTAGCATGATGCTAACTTAGAAGCTCTTCCAATGTCCTATAGGATTTAATAGGACTTTTGGAAGAGCTTCTAAGTTAGCATCATGCTAAGTCTCATGCTATCTCGACATGAATATCGTCCCTGGTCTTTAAGTTCGATCTTTGTTACCAGTTTTGACCTCACGTGGTCGGATTTTAAACTGTGATCTTATGTGCTCAGATTTTGACGTGGTGACAGCCCTGAAATGGCCGTAGCAGTCGACGGGGCTATAAACAACATCGAATCAAATCAAAACCAGTTTTGAGCGGTTTGTTGAAGGTTTGGTTTACGGCATAGTAATTTTTCGCTGTCTCGATCTCTATGTGCCATTTATGTTTATTTGTAAACAAACCAACTCCTACTAGTTTCTTCTTACTAAATTTAATAAGAAAATGTATGCAACTTTAGAGTAAACTGTAAAATGTAACTTGGTAGCCTAGAATGTTCTGCACTCTTACAACGTTAGAAAATGTATGCAACTTTAGAGTAAACTGTAAAATGTAACTTGGTAGCCTAGAATGTTAAGCACTCTTACAACGTTAGAAAATCTATGCAACTTTAGAGTAAATTGTAGAATGTAACTTGGTAGCCTAGAATGTTAAGCACTCTTACAACGTTAGAAAATGTATGCAACTTTAGAGTAAATTGTAAAATGTAACTTGGTAGCCTAGAATGTTAAGCACTCTTACAACGTTAGAAAATGTATGCAACTTTAGAGTAAACTGTAAAATGTAACTTGGTAGCCTAGAATGTTAAGCACTCTTACAACGTTAGAAAATCTATGCAACTTTAGAGTAAATTGTAGAATGTAACTTGGTAGCCTAGAATGTTAAGCACTCTTACAACGTTAGAAAATGTATGCAACTTTAGAGTAAATTGTAAAATGTAACTTGGTAGCCTAGAATGTTAAGCACTCTTACAACGTTAGAACATTTATGCAACTTTAGAGTAAATTGTAAAATGTAACTTGGTAGCCTAGAATGTTAAGCACTCTTACAACGTTAGAACATTTATGCAACTTTAGAGTAAACTGTAAAATGTAACTTGGTAGCCTAGAATGTTAAGCACTCTTACAACGTTAGAAAATGTATGCAACTTTAGAGTAAATTGTAAAATGTAACTTGGTAGCCTAGAATGTTAAGCACTCTTACAACGTTAGAAAATGTATGCAACTTTAGAGTAAATTGTAAAATGTAACTTGGTAGCCTAGAATGTTAAGCACTCTTACAACGTTAGAACATTTATGCAACTTTAGAGTAAACTGTAAAATGTAACTTGGTAGCCTAGAATGTTAAGCACTCTTACAACGTTAGAAAATGTATGCAACTTTAGAGTAAATTGTAGAATGTAACTTGGTAGCCTAGAATGTTAAGCACTCTTACAACGTTAGAAAATGTATGCAACTTTAGAGTAAACTGTAAAATGTAACTTGGTAGCCTAGAATGTTCTGCACTCTTACAACGTTAGAAAATGTATGCAACTTTAGAGTAAATTGTAAAATGTAACTTGGTAGCCTAGAATGTTAAGCACTCTTACAACGTTAGAAAATGTATGCAACTTTAGAGTAAATTGTAAAATGTAACTTGGTAGCCTAGAATGTTAAGCACTCTTACAACGTTAGAAAATGTATGCAACTTTAGAGTAAATTGTAAAATGTAACTTGGTAGCCTAGAATGTTAAGCACTCTTACAACGTTAGAACATTTATGCAACTTTAGAGTAAATTGTAAAATGTAACTTGGTAGCCTAGAATGTTAAGCACTCTTACAACGTTAGAACATTTATGCAACTTTAGAGTAAACTGTAAAATGTAACTTGGTAGCCTAGAATGTTAAGCACTCTTACAACGTTAGAAAATGTATGCAACTTTAGAGTAAACTGTAAAATGTAACTTGGTAGCCTAGAATGTTAAGCACTCTTACAACGTTAGAACATTTATGCAACTTTAGAGTAAATTGTAAAATGTAACTTGGTAGCCTAGAATGTTAAGCACTCTTACAACGTTAGAACATTTATGCAACTTTAGAGTAAACTGTAAAATGTAACTTGGTAGCCTAGAATGTTAAGCACTCTTACAACGTTAGAAAATGTATGCAACTTTAGAGTAAATTGTAAAATGTAACTTGGTAGCCTAGAATGTTAAGCACTCTTACAACGTTAGAAAATGTATGCAACTTTAGAGTAAATTGTAAAATGTAACTTGGTAGCCTAGAATGTTAAGCACTCTTACAACGTTAGAACATTTATGCAACTTTAGAGTAAACTGTAAAATGTAACTTGGTAGCCTAGAATGTTAAGCACTCTTACAACGTTAGAAAATGTATGCAACTTTAGAGTAAATTGTAGAATGTAACTTGGTAGCCTAGAATGTTAAGCACTCTTACAACGTTAGAAAATGTATGCAACTTTAGAGTAAACTGTAAAATGTAACTTGGTAGCCTAGAATGTTCTGCACTCTTACAACGTTAGAAAATGTATGCAACTTTAGAGTAAATTGTAAAATGTAACTTGGTAGCCTAGAATGTTAAGCACTCTTACAACGTTAGAAAATGTATGCAACTTTAGAGTAAATTGTAAAATGTAACTTGGTAGCCTAGAATGTTAAGCACTCTTACAACGTTAGAACATTTATGCAACTTTAGAGTAAATTGTAAAATGTAACTTGGTAGCCTAGAATGTTAAGCACTCTTACAACGTTAGAAAATGTATGCAACTTTAGAGTAAATTGTAAAATGTAACTTGGTAGCCTAGAATGTTAAGCACTCTTACAACGTTAGAAAATGTATGCAACTTTAGAGTAAATTGTAAAATGTAACTTGGTAGCCTAGAATGTTAAGCACTCTTACAACGTTAGAACATTTATGCAACTTTAGAGTAAACTGTAAAATGTAACTTGGTAGCCTAGAATGTTCTGCACTCTTACAACGTTAGAAAATGTATGCAACTTTAGAGTAAATTGTAAAATGTAACTTGGTAGCCTAGAATGTTAAGCACTCTTACAACGTTAGAAAATGTATGCAACTTTAGAGTAAATTGTAGAATGTAACTTGGTAGCCTAGAATGTTAAGCACTCTTACAACGTTAGAAAATGTATGCAACTTTAGAGTAAATTGTAGAATGTAACTTGGTAGCCTAGAATGTTAAGCACTCTTACAACGTTAGAAAATGTATGCAACTTTAGAGTAAATTGTAGAATGTAACTTGGTAGCCTAGAATGTTAAGCACTCTTACAACGTTAGAACATTTATGCAACTTTAGAGTAAACTGTAAAATGTAACTTGGTAGCCTAGAATGTTAAGCACTCTTACAACGTTAGAAAATGTATGCAACTTTAGAGTAAACTGTAAAATGTAACTTGGTAGCCTAGAATGTTCTGCACTCTTACAACGTTAGAAAATGTATGCAACTTTAGAGTAAATTGTAAAATGTAACTTGGTAGCCTAGAATGTTAAGCACTCTTACAACGTTAGAAAATGTATGCAACTTTAGAGTAAATTGTAAAATGTAACTTGGTAGCCTAGAATGTTAAGCACTCTTACAACGTTAGAAAATGTATGCAACTTTAGAGTAAATTGTAGAATGTAACTTGGTAGCCTAGAATGTTAAGCACTCTTACAACGTTAGAAAATGTATGCAACTTTAGAGTAAATTGTAGAATGTAACTTGGTAGCCTAGAATGTTAAGCACTCTTACAACGTTAGAACATTTATGCAACTTTAGAGTAAACTGTAAAATGTAACTTGGTAGCCTAGAATGTTAAGCACTCTTACAACGTTAGAAAATGTATGCAACTTTAGAGTAAACTGTAAAATGTAACTTGGTAGCCTAGAATGTTCTGCACTCTTACAACGTTAGAAAATGTATGCAACTTTAGAGTAAACTGTAAAATGTAACTTGGTAGCCTAGAATGTTAAGCACTCTTACAACGTTAGAAAATGTATGCAACTTTAGAGTAAATTGTAAAATGTAACTTGGTAGCCTAGAATGTTAAGCACTCTTACAACGTTAGAAAATGTATGCAACTTTAGAGTAAATTGTAGAATGTAACTTGGTAGCCTAGAATGTTAAGCACTCTTACAACGTTAGAAAATGTATGCAACTTTAGAGTAAACTGTAAAATGTAACTTGGTAGCCTAGAATGTTAAGCACTCTTACAACGTTAGAAAATGTATGCAACTTTAGAGTAAATTGTAAAATGTAACTTGGTAGCCTAGAATGTTAAGCACTCTTACAACGTTAGAAAATGTATGCAACTTTAGAGTAAATTGTAGAATGTAACTTGGTAGCCTAGAATGTTCTGCACTCTTACAACGTTAGAAAATGTATGCAACTTTAGAGTAAATTGTAAAATGTAACTTGGTAGCCTAGAATGTTAAGCACTCTTACAACGTTAGAAAATGTATGCAACTTTAGAGTAAATTGTAGAATGTAACTTGGTAGCCTAGAATGTTAAGCACTCTTACAACGTTAGAACATTTATGCAACTTTAGAGTAAACTGTAAAATGTAACTTGGTAGCCTAGAATGTTAAGCACTCTTACAACGTTAGAACATTTATGCAACTTTAGAGTAAACTGTAAAATGTAACTTGGTAGCCTAGAATGTTAAGCACTCTTACAACGTTAGAACATTTATGCAACTTTAGAGTAAACTGTAAAATGTAACTTGGTAGCCTAGAATGTTAAGCACTCTTACAACGTTAGAACATTTATGCAACTTTAGAGTAAATTGTAAAATGTAACTTGGTAGCCTAGAATGTTCTGCACTCTTACAACGTTAGAAAATGTATGCAACTTTAGAGTAAACTGTAAAATGTAACTTGGTAGCCTAGAATGTTAAGCACTCTTACAACGTTAGAACATTTATGCAACTTTAGAGTAAATTGTAAAATGTAACTTGGTAGCCTAGAATGTTCTGCACTCTTACAACGTTAGAAAATGTATGCAACTTTAGAGTAAATTGTAGAATGTAACTTGGTAGCCTAGAATGTTAAGCACTCTTACAACGTTAGAAAATGTATGCAACTTTAGAGTAAATTGTAAAATGTAACTTGGTAGCCTAGAATGTTAAGCACTCTTACAACGTTAGAAAATGTATGCAACTTTAGAGTAAATTGTAGAATGTAACTTGGTAGCCTAGAATGTTAAGCACTCTTACAACGTTAGAACATTTATGCAACTTTAGAGTAAACTGTAAAATGTAACTTGGTAGCCTAGAATGCTAAGCACTCTTACAACGTTAGAAAATGTATGCAACTTTAGAGTAAATTGTAAAATGTAACTTGGTAGCCTAGAATGTTCTGCACTCTTACAACGTTAGAAAATGTATGCAACTTTAGAGTAAATTGTAAAATGTAACTTGGTAGCCTAGAATGTTAAGCACTCTTACAACGTTAGAAAATGTATGCAACTTTAGAGTAAATTGTAGAATGTAACTTGGTAGCCTAGAATGTTCTGCACTCTTACAACGTTAGAAAATGTATGCAACTTTAGAGTAAATTGTAAAATGTAACTTGGTAGCCTAGAATGTTAAGCACTCTTACAACGTTAGAAAATGTATGCAACTTTAGAGTAAATTGTAAAATGTAACTTGGTAGCCTAGAATGTTAAGCACTCTTACAACGTTAGAACATTTATGCAACTTTAGAGTAAATTGTAAAATGTAACTTGGTAGCCTAGAATGTTCTGCACTCTTACAACGTTAGAAAATGTATGCAACTTTAGAGTAAATTGTAGAATGTAACTTGGTAGCCTAGAATGTTAAGCACTCTTACAACGTTAGAAAATGTATGCAACTTTAGAGTAAATTGTAGAATGTAACTTGGTAGCCTAGAATGTTAAGCACTCTTACAACGTTAGAAAATGTATGCAACTTTAGAGTAAATTGTAGAATGTAACTTGGTAGCCTAGAATGTTAAGCACTCTTACAACGTTAGAAAATGTATGCAACTTTAGAGTAAATTGTAAAATGTAACTTGGTAGCCTAGAATGTTAAGCACTCTTACAACGTTAGAACATTTATGCAACTTTAGAGTAAATTGTAAAATGTAACTTGGTAGCCTAGAATGTTAAGCACTCTTACAACGTTAGAAAATGTATGCAACTTTAGAGTAAATTGTAGAATGTAACTTGGTAGCCTAGAATGTTAAGCACTCTTACAACGTTAGAAAATGTATGCAACTTTAGAGTAAATTGTAGAATGTAACTTGGTAGCCTAGAATGTTAAGCACTCTTACAACGTTAGAACATTTATGCAACTTTAGAGTAAACTGTAAAATGTAACTTGGTAGCCTAGAATGTTAAGCACTCTTACAACGTTAGAAAATGTATGCAACTTTAGAGTAAACTGTAAAATGTAACTTGGTAGCCTAGAATGTTCTGCACTCTTACAACGTTAGAAAATGTATGCAACTTTAGAGTAAATTGTAAAATGTAACTTGGTAGCCTAGAATGTTAAGCACTCTTACAACGTTAGAAAATGTATGCAACTTTAGAGTAAACTGTAAAATGTAACTTGGTAGCCTAGAATGTTAAGCACTCTTACAACGTTAGAAAATGTATGCAACTTTAGAGTAAATTGTAAAATGTAACTTGGTAGCCTAGAATGTTAAGCACTCTTACAACGTTAGAAAATGTATGCAACTTTAGAGTAAATTGTAAAATGTAACTTGGTAGCCTAGAATGTTAAGCACTCTTACAACGTTAGAACATTTATGCAACTTTAGAGTAAACTGTAAAATGTAACTTGGTAGCCTAGAATGTTAAGCACTCTTACAACGTTAGAAAATGTATGCAACTTTAGAGTAAACTGTAAAATGTAACTTGGTAGCCTAGAATGTTAAGCACTCTTACAACGTTAGAAAATGTATGCAACTTTAGAGTAAATTGTAGAATGTAACTTGGTAGCCTAGAATGTTAAGCACTCTTACAACGTTAGAAAATGTATGCAACTTTAGAGTAAATTGTAGAATGTAACTTGGTAGCCTAGAATGTTAAGCACTCTTACAACGTTAGAAAATGTATGCAACTTTAGAGTAAATTGTAAAATGTAACTTGGTAGCCTAGAATGTTAAGCACTCTTACAACGTTAGAAAATGTATGCAACTTTAGAGTAAATTGTAAAATGTAACTTGGTAGCCTAGAATGTTCTGCACTCTTACAACGTTAGAAAATGTATGCAACTTTAGAGTAAACTGTAAAATGTAACTTGGTAGCCTAGAATGTTAAGCACTCTTACAACGTTAGAACATTTATGCAACTTTAGAGTAAATTGTAAAATGTAACTTGGTAGCCTAGAATGTTAAGCACTCTTACAACGTTAGAAAATGTATGCAACTTTAGAGTAAATTGTAAAATGTAACTTGGTAGCCTAGAATGTTAAGCACTCTTACAACGTTAGAACATTTATGCAACTTTAGAGTAAATTGTAAAATGTAACTTGGTAGCCTAGAATGTTAAGCACTCTTACAACGTTAGAACATTTATGCAACTTTAGAGTAAACTGTAAAATGTAACTTGGTAGCCTAGAATGCTAAGCACTCTTACAACGTTAGAAAATGTATGCAACTTTAGAGTAAATTGTAAAATGTAACTTGGTAGCCTAGAATGTTAAGCACTCTTACAACGTTAGAAAATGTATGCAACTTTAGAGTAAATTGTAAAATGTAACTTGGTAGCCTAGAATGTTAAGCACTCTTACAACGTTAGAACATTTATGCAACTTTAGAGTAAATTGTAAAATGTAACTTGGTAGCCTAGAATGTTAAGCACTCTTACAACGTTAGAAAATGTATGCAACTTTAGAGTAAACTGTAAAATGTAACTTGGTAGCCTAGAATGTTAAGCACTCTTACAACGTTAGAACATTTATGCAACTTTAGAGTAAACTGTAAAATGTAACTTGGTAGCCTAGAATGTTAAGCACTCTTACAACGTTAGAAAATGTATGCAACTTTAGAGTAAATTGTAAAATGTAACTTGGTAGCCTAGAATGCTAAGCACTCTTACAACGTTAGAAAATGTATGCAACTTTAGAGTAAATTGTAAAATGTAACTCTTACAACGTTTTTACGACATCAGCCAATAAATTTTTTTTTTTTTTTTTTTTGGCAGAATGTACAGTTTTATAGCATCACAATCTATTCTTTTGATAATTTATTTGATTTTTTAATTTATTGACTTGTTTTGTTTTTGGGTCAGAATAATTA
The DNA here is from genome assembly GCA_017654935.2 of Phymorhynchus buccinoides. Taxonomy (NCBI): domain Eukaryota; kingdom Metazoa; phylum Mollusca; class Gastropoda; order Neogastropoda; family Raphitomidae; genus Phymorhynchus; species Phymorhynchus buccinoides. The sequence goes on from JAGGCT020004059.1 coordinate 269,636, forward strand.
ATACTGTTATTATAAAGTAGCAAAATATTGAAACGTTTTGTTCTTAATACATATAGCACACACACAAACAAACATAAAAAAAGTCCTTGGTCTTGAAGCCTTTTCCCTTTCCTTGCTGTTTTCCTCTTTGTCGTTGTTGTTGTTGTTGTTGTGGTGGTGTATGTGTGTGTTTATTAGTTGTTATTGCTGCTAGTATAACAACAATTACTGTACATGGTCAGAGCTTTATGAGATTTGGCACCATGACAATTGTGGTGGTAGCAATGATGATGTTGGTGATGATGATGATACATTTGTTGTTGTTGTTGTTGTGGTGGTGTGTATGTGTGTGTTTATTAGTTGTTATTGCTGCTAGTATAACAATTACTGTACATGGTCAGAGCTTTATGAGATTTGGCACCATGACAATTGTGGTGGTAGCAATGATGATGTTGGTGATGATGATGATACGTTGTTGTTGTTGTTGGTGTGTATGTGTGTGTTTATTACTGTTGTTATTGCTGCTAGTATAACAATTACTGTACATGGTCAGAGCTTTATGAGATTTGGCACCATGACAATTGTGGTGGTAGCAATGATGATGTTGGTGATGATGATGATACGTTGTTGTTGTTGGTGGTGTGTATGTGTGTGTTTATTACTGTTGTTATTGCTGCTAGTATAACAATTACTGTAGATGGTCAGAGCTTTATGAGATTTGGCACCATGACAATTGTGGTGGTGGTAGCAATGATGATGGTGATCATATGTTGTTGTTGGTGGTGGTTAACCCTGGCTAAAAAACTCCAAGGGACCATACGAACAGCGGAAGCACTTGAACACTAAGGTACAAGTGCTTCAGCTATGGACGAGAACATTACGTGTGTGGCCCTTTTTCAAAAAATTACCCCACCTCACACTCCGTTTTGGGGGGGATTTAGGAGACTGATGATGTTATGCTAGGAGCTTGCCATGGCTAAAAACAATCCCCGCATAACTATGCATAGCATAACATTTTGATGTAGCCTTGGTGTTCTAGCCTAACATAGTCAATTGGTCTGACACAGCCTTAAGCCAAGGTGAGATGATGATTTGATAATTGTTATTCTGTGTTACAAACCTGTTCTGTTTTGATCTCCACACTGAGAGAACATGTCTCTCCACATTTGAGCGAGCAATAGTATTCTGAGGTCTTCTGGTTGGCATGGCTCACCATCACCATTTTTAATACCCTAATTGGCTCACTCGTGTTAACGAAGTTAACGTGTTAATGAAGTGTCTATAGTATGATAGTTGTTCGGTTGTGTGTATGTGTGTGTGTCAACTCAAAATTTTATTTCCAGATGGGAACATTGTATAAGCAAAAACATGCTTTTTTTCAACAAGCCATCCATAAAAAATGATGTAAAGAAAAAATAAAGAACTAAACATTGTGTGTGTGTATGTGTGTGTTGCGTCCGTAGGTCTAATCTCCAAACTTTAACGTTTGGCATTTTCTCGGGAAATAGAAGGCAGACATTGTTCAAACATTGCACACATATATGGTATGTCTATGCAAGCTTTTCAAACAATAATGATTTGAATAATTAAATACTTAAAACAACACTGTAAACAGATAACAAACATATAACATTTTAGATTTTTTTAGTTGTAATCCATTAACGATAGTTTCATTTGTACTTTAAAATTTTATTGGCCATCTTGTACTTTAGACCCCCCCCTCAATCTTTGTTGTTGTCCCACATGTTCATGTCAGTGAGCCTTGAAGGCTTTGCCTGTTGTTATTATTTTCATTACAAAGATGACTATAACAAACCTGCTCCGTTTTGATCTCCACAATGACGGAGCATGTCTCTCCGTATTTCAGCAGGCAGTAGTACTCCGAGGTCTCCTGGTTGGTGTAGCTGACCACAATCGTGGATACAGTCACTGCCGACAGTATCATTTCCGACGGTTGACCCACCTGTGTGCACAAATGTCAAACACAAAAGAAATTTATATATATACAAAAAAAACTGTACATATTTCATATGGGATATGGGATGTTGGGGGTGTATGTGTATGCCTATTTGCATGTGCGTGAGCGATTATTTGGTTTTGTTGTTGAATTTTCTTGCTTTTAATTTTTGTTGTTAAGCGCATAGAGCTCCACATTTGGTGGAGGAATGCGCTATATAAATGATTCACTATTATTATTATTATTATTATATTGCTTATCACACACAAACACACCTTTTCTGTCCCTCGCCATCACCACAATATGATTTGTTTTATTTACACTTGAGTGGAACTCCCTCCCACCTGAGACAGTAACATCGGCCTTAGTGGAGAGCTTCAAGTCCTGGATATAAACAGCACCCTGCCCGCTTCCCTCCCTCCCCCTCCCTTCCTCCACCTCGCCCCAAACTCCATTCCCCCTTTGACCCTGCCCCACTCATTTTTCCGTCACCCTTCCAGCGTTCCCCGACCCAACTTCCAACCTGTCCCATCCTCCCCCCAGCCATTCAAAGCCGATCGTCCGGGTGGCCAAGGAATTCATCTCTGTATGAAGTATATTTTACTACTTGACTGAAGTCCCCAGTTACTATATACAACAGAACCATCAAAAGGATGATGGCGGTGGTTATCATCGACAGGAAGAAGAACTTCTGCACAACCTTAACCACTATACAAATACCGACCCCCCCCCCACACCAATGCTAATAGATGATTTTTGGAAAAAAAATAGGGGAGAGCACTTCGTGAAAATTAGAATTGTTTACCTCCATTACTCAGTCAAAAACCATAGCAACAATGCAAGAATGGCGTTGAAGCTTGAAACCGCATGACGCGAGTCAGCGACTTACAAACACTTTTTTTTGGAAAAACTGAGAGAACTTGCAAATTGTGACGTAAAAATATAAATGACATAAATTTTAAAATGACGCACGGTGTTCTAAGTTATGTAAGTCTAATCAAACACACGAGCCGACAGAGCTGGGGATCTACCTGATGGTAGAGTGACTTCCCCTGTTTGACCGATTGAATTAGGCAAGATCTTTCCCACACACCATGAAATTACTCCCCTTCATTATTTCCGAACAATTCCTATTCAACTGACAATAAAAAGACAAGTCAATGACTGTTAGAAACTCCTGGGTGTTTAACCGGCGACAGACTATGTGACTCGATCAGGTCGTGACGTTTTACCTCATTTGCATACCATCCTGCTCGAACAGTCTGACTCAGTCGGGCCCAGTCAGGTGACAGGGCTGAATAGGGCGGGTTCTAAATTTCTCTGATCGAGTCTGATCGAAGTCAGATGACCTGTGACATCTTCTGTGCGGGAAACAAAATTTGGTTAACGTCACGACCTGATCGAGTCATATGAGGCAGTCGCATAGTCTGTCGCCCGCATTAGTCAGTTGGGGCAAAGTACCGTCAGTCGTGTCAGCTCCAATGTTGCGGTGTAGGGCGGGCTGGTTCCGCTTCCACAGCGAGCCGGGTTGGCAGCTCTCACAGCACAGGTTATCTGCAATCAACGAATCAATGGATAAATGAAATGAATGAATTTCCCTGTGCGGATACTGGTTTTTTTTCGTACAAATAGTAACCCCTCACCTTCTGGAAGTTCTGTGCTTGTAACTTCCTCTAATCTGTCACTCTCTTTGATTCTGCCTTTTTTTTTCCTTTGCTTTCTGTCATACTACTATCTTTCTGACTTATTGGCCCATTCTCCTGCCTTTACAAAAAAAAAATCATCCCAATGATTTTTCTCCTTTGAGCTCCTCCGAAATCGGAATGTGTTGGCTGTACGCAGCGGGGAGACTGGAGGACAGTGAAAACTGAAAACCGGACACATACATACCCTTACCCATTATGGCCATATGGCCTTGAAACGCAGAAGAATAAGAATGAATGAATGAATAAATGAATGAACAGATCTTCAATTTAATGTCTGTTCATAATTGTGATAACAGACCTCACAAAGGGATTAGGCAGTGTGTGTGGGGAGGGGGGGATTTTGGATGAGAGTTTGTAAATGATATTTCTAATTATGTTTGTTTTATGTGCATGCCAGACAAAGATTTTCTTTATCTTTTTACTGTCTCTTCATAATTGTGATAACAGATCATCATAAAGGGATTTAGGCAGTGTGTGTAGGGATAGGGGGGGGGGGGGGGGGGCATATGTCTCACTGCCAATGATGAAAATTTCATTATTGCTCAACAGACATAGGCATAGCAGCGATCCAAAGGTTCGGGTCTGTTTAGTTAGAAACGTGCTGCCTCACACAACAGGGAATCCTCCGAAGTCGGAGTGTGGCTGCCCACGTGGCGGGGTAATCAAAAAAACACCCGGTCACGCAACGTAATGTACTCATCCCTAGCTGGTGCATTTGTACCCACAGTGTTTTCAGTGCTTCGGCTGTTGGAATGATCCCTGGAGTCTTTAAGCCAGGGTAAGACAACAAACAGGGAAATTAATTTTGGTATTATAAGAAAATCAAACAGTAAAACTGGGAACGCCAAAAATTTTAAATATAAATTGGAAATCAATGGGACTGTTAAAAAAGCTTGATGTCTTGAATAGTACACCTATTACTACTACATACTACTACTACTACTACTACTACAAGCCCCTCAGCTACTAGAGTCTTGTTCAGTATGGTAAGGTATGGTATTACTTGCCTCAATTTGCTTGGCATGAGGGCACCTTGGCAGGACATGTGACATAAGCTAGAAAGTACAAGGCTACATCAAAATGTTTGTTATGCTCTGAATGGTTGTGCGGGGATTGTCTTATAAAGCCATGACAAGCTCCAAGCATAACATCATCGGTCTTAAAATCCCCCGAAGACGGAGTGTGGCTGACCACATGGCGGGGTAATCAAAAACGGTCACACCACGTAACCTGTTCTCATCCCTAGCTGGTTGCATTTGTACTGAATTTGTTCAACTGCTCTGGCTGTTGGGGATGATCCCTGGAGTCGTTTAACGCCACGGGAACAAACAACGACAACGACAACGACAAACAAACATACGGCACTTCGCCTCAATACAATTAATGATTATCCTAATTATGTGCCATTCACCCTGTACAGAAATAACAGTCATGCTGATCCTGCGACAACTGGAAGCTGTTGGAGTTGAACACAAAGCCCCTCAGATAGAGTCTCCTGTCTGTATTGTATGGTAGGGTATGGTATGGTATGGTATTGTATGGTATGATATGGTATGGTATGGCATTACTTTCCTCATTACGGGAAATCATTCAAGCATTCACCTCGTCAGAAATAATGGAGTCGCGCTGATCCTGCGACAACTGGGAGCTGTTGGAGTTGAACACAAGCCCCTCAGATAGAGTCTCATTCTGTAGGGTATGGTATGGCATTACTTTCCTCATTACGGACAATCATTCAAGCATTCACCCTGTCTGAAATAACGGAGTCACACTGGTCCTGTGACAACTGGGAGCGGTCGAAGGAGTTTAGGAATCAATCATCAGCCACTTACCCCATCAGAAATAACCGAATCAACTCACCCCATCCATAAAATAACCGAATGCACAAAAATAACCGAATCACACTCACCCCATCTGAAATAACGGAGTCGCGCTGGTCCTGTGACAACTGGGAGCTGTCGAAGGAGTTTAGGAATCAATCATCAGCCACTTACCCCATCAGAAACAACCGAATCAACTCACCCCATCAGAAATAACGGAGTCGCGCTGATCCTGCGACAACTGGGAGCTGTCGAAGGAGTCAAGCACGACCCCGGCAGCCAGGGTGACGTTCCTGAGAGTCTCGCCACCGGAGGTCCACAGCACGTAATACACGCTGCCAGACTCCGCCTCCGTGAAGCGACAGTCGAACCTCACACGTGATGTTACGATGGCAGTCGAGATTTCTGGGTTCTCGGGCAGGGTCGGGTAACTGTTGTCCTCGCCTGTAGCATACGACGTACAAGTTTAGGTCATTCATGGACACTAGGTATTTTTCAAAAATTATTATTACCGTAATTTTCGGGTTATAAGACTATATTTTTCTTCTTATCTAATTTCGACCTATGTGCCTAATAAACGAGGGCACCCTATTAGTGAACAAAATCATGAGAAGAGAGGCAAAGATTGCCATGTTCAGTTCATTCTACTGTGAGTCAGAACATCTGAAAGTGGTCACGAGTCGCTGATACGACGAATACTCACGTTAAAATGATTAAAAATCACTATTATCGACCGAGATACCGTCCAATAGATGCCATAACCCTTCAATGGATGTAAAAAGCATCGTTGTAGAGCTTAAAAATGCCATAATTCTATCAAGTCTTCGCGAAGAAAAGTCCAAACACAACAACAGGAAGCAGCACAAAACGGAAGTTTGAGAAGTTCGATATTTGAAAGGTAAGTTGAGCTAAATCTCGTTTATGACAGCAGTAAATGAGCGTGCAGTAATCGTTTAAAAGACACGTACGGGCTTCAATGTTTGACTGTCCTGTGTAGGCTTATAAACGAGGGCGCCTTTTTTGCTTTATTTTTCAGATTTTTTCTTGAAACCGAATTTTCGGTGGAGTAGGTGTGCTATGTGTGCGTGAGCGTGCGCGCACGTGGGTGTGTGGTGTATGTGTGCGTGGCGCATGTTTGTGTTGTGCGGTGTGCGTGTGATGCGTTCATGTAGGCCCCTATAGGAGTTGTATGTAGCCATGGTGTTGTGTTGTGTGTGTTTGTGTGTGTGGTGTTGGTTGTGTGTGTGTTGTTTATGTGTGTATGTTGTTGTGGATATTAATGCGCTGTATCTCGTGCCTGCGAATTGTGTGACAATGCATAGTTGTATTAGGCCTACACACCTAAACAGTGAGTAGTAGTGGTGATAGTAGTAGTAGTAGTAGTAGTAGTAGTAGTAGGAGTTAGTAGTAGTAGTAGTCACAGCAGTGTTTGTTGCTGATTGTTATATGCATTTCTACCGGCCAAACGAAGTCTGACCAGTATTGTTTTGTCTGTTCAGTTATATTGGATTTTTGTTTCCTGTTTTTAGTCCGTTTAAATTCTGTTGTAAAGCGCCCTGTAGCCCTACATAGTTGGATTGGGCGCTATATAAATTTTCCTCCTTATTATTATTATCATAAGTAACGTTTTAAAAACCCACAGATTATAACGAGCAAAGACAGTACACGCTCCAGCTTAACTCTTCTCGCCTTGCTAGTGCCCATAGTTATTTTTGACTTTTCTTGGTTGTCGACCTGTCCGTTGCATCTCAATCCGACAAGACCAGGGAGTAACTGTGCTGTCGAGTACGCTGGCATTGCCTTAACGTAAGCAACAGCGACATATAGCTCTAAAAATAGACAAAACACACGGCAGGGTACGTAGCAGTGAATGTCTTTGCATTTAGTGGGAGTGCAGAGCGATGTTTCGGGGTGAATGTGTTTTGCCCATTGTGGCTGGGGAGGAAAAAAAAATTCTATAATTTTTTTTCGCTATTACTTTGTTTTCTGTTTGTTCATGCCTTGAATTTTGTATTTATCTTTTACTATATTTTTTCCTGATGCGATGATTTTGAGTGTCCCTGAGTGACTAAAAAGTGTATGTGAAAGAAAGAGGAGGGGGGCATGGGTGGGGGGGGGTGTTGGGGAGGGGCCGACGTGAGCTTAAATTTCTTTTAAAACTTTAAATTGTTAAATTGTTGCTAAAAAGTTATTGTTGTTATGCTTCTTAATAATGTTTTGTAATAATATTTTCTATCGCAAAATATTTGTATAGCACACTCAGGATGAAATTTTTTTCTCCATTGAAGAGCTATTTATTATAATGATTATTATTATTATTTTTGTTTCTTAATCCTGTCGCCGGCCGATGTCGCAATTTTTACAACACAATGATTTTTACACCCATTTTACGAAAATGCATAAAAATCAGGGCTCGTCATCCAAAGTCCAATTTTTCTTACTTTTGGGAAGTAAGGATAGGCTATATTAAATATACATGGTACAGAAGAATCCCCAATACTACAGACATAATATTCGCTCTCTACACTAGGTAAGTTTATGGGCACGTTTTGGATGAAAATTGGCTGGCGGCGAAAGGGTTAAAGTCTACACTTGTGTTTGTGTGGTGAAACCCTTTTTTTCATGAACTTTTAAAGACCCAGTACATCATGTGTCAAAATCACGATTTTTACACGTGGCTTCCCTCTTATAGCTGGTAAGAAATCATTATATGACAAGTGTGACTCAATCCAAATTGGCCTCTGCACGAAACGAGACATCCTTAAAGAGCAGCCTCGTCGTATACGCGGACAGTAAAGAATGTGGGTCACAGCTACCAGAAAAATCCAAGGGACTTAATCAAGGCCGGCTCGTGGGTCTTTTAAATAA
>JAGGCT020004059.1:278465-297991 GCA_017654935.2 Phymorhynchus buccinoides
TTATGTCTTATCAAAAAGACACTGGATTTATGTCTGTAATGCTCTACTAAAAATTAAGAATAAAAGTGGATAAAGTCCTCAATTTCTTCTTACTTTTTTATGCCATAACAAAGTAAACAAAGCGAAAGCCAAAAACCAAAGTTAACAAAAGGGTTATGCCTTTCCAACATTTACAAAGGTCAAAGCAATTATAACCAAAGCCTTATAAAAGCTGGTAAAACCATAGCATGCAGTTAAGCGTTACCGAAGTTAGCAAAGCCATGGCCTAAGCTTAAGCCTTACCAAAATTATCAAAGCCATAGCCTAAGGTTATGTCTTATCAAAATTACCAAAGCCATAGCCTAAGCTTAAGCCTTACCCAAATTACCAAAGCCATAGCCTAAGGTTATGTCTTATCAAAGTTAACAAAGCCATAGCCTAAGGTTATGTCTTATCAAAGTTAGCAAAGCCAAAGTCTAAGATTAATATTAAGCTTTATCAAAGAAAACAAAGCCATGGCCTAAGTTTATGCCTTACCTAAAATTAACAAAGCCACAGCCTAATTAAGGTCATGCCTTAACAAAGTTAACAAAGCCAAAGCCTAAGCTTTACCAAAGCCATAGCCTATGGTTATGCCGTACTAAAGTTAACAAAGCCAAAGCCATAGGTAATGCTTTAACAAAGCCAGCAAAGCTGTAGCCTAAGGTAAAACCTTACCAAAGTTAACAAATCCATAGCCTACAGTTATACCTTACCGAAGTTAACAAAGCCATAGCCTAAGGTTATGTCTTACAAAGTTAACAAAGCCATAGCCTAAGGTTATGCCTTATCAAAGCTAGCAAAGCCATAACCTTTGGTACCAAAGTTAACAAAGCCATAGCCTTATCAAAGTTAACGAAGCCATAGTCTGCAGTTAAGCCTTACCCAAGTTAACAAAGCCATAGCCTAAAGTTAAACCTTACCAAAGCTAGCAAAAGCCATAGCCTAAAGTTAAGCCTTACCAAAGCTAGCAAAAGCCATAGCCTAAAGTTAAACCTTACCAAAATTAACGAATCCTAGCCAATGGCTATACCTTACCAGAGACATAGTATATTAAGTGAAAAGAAACTCTATGGAAAGCCAGACAACTGTGGGTCTTGAGAGAAGAACCCTCCCCTCATGGGGATACCGGGAGGTCTTTTGTATAAATAGTTCCTCCACCTTCTGGAAGTTCTGTGCTTGTAACTTCCTCTAATCTGTCACTCTCTTTGACTCTGCCTTTTCCCTTTGCTCACCGTCTTTCTGCCTTACTGGAACATTCTGCTGCCTTTTTCAAGAAACTTTCAAAAATATTTCCTCCAGCCGAACTCAGACTTGTTGGGCCTATTTCTTAGTTAGGCGCATAACGGCAGCATGATGCATTTGCGCTCATAATTAACAGGAAGCTGTCTGAGCGATCGAAGAAGAAGAAGAAAAGAGAAGACCCACCTCCCCTTCCCTCAAATAAGTGCCTTGCAAAACAAAGTCATAGCCAATGCTTATGCCTCACCACTGTTAATAGAAAACGTGTAAGGATGTTTTTTTAAGTACGCAAACTTACCTGATGACACTGGTAGCAGATCCAATTGTGTCCCTTGTCACACAGGCCTTTGGCAGCTTGTGCAGCCTCCACATCAGCCTTTGCCTGCCGGAACCAACGCCGGGCCTCTCCTGGCTGTGGATTGGGAGTACTCTGCCATTCTCTCCGCTGAGAGCTTGAGAAATCGTCAGAATCTGCACCATGGTGGCTTGCTCTGAAGCGTGACCCGGACTCGTACTGAGCTTGGTATGCTCTGGCCCTGGAAGTCATGTTGGCGTAGAAGGAAGAGTCGAATGCAGAATGTCTTCTAGGAGGTGAAGCGTCTCCCTGCCCTCTCTCATCGTCATCTGGCAAAGGTTTGCCTTCATTCAGAAGGTCGACATACTCAAAGATTTTCTGGGTGACACGTGTACAGAATTCTTCATTTCCGTGATTTCGGTCAGGGTGCCACTTGAGCAAAAGTCTCTTCTTCACCCGCTGTCTGTCTGCATCCCTGGGAAACTGCTGCCATGCTTCAGTCAGAATGGCTCGTATTTCTTTGAGGACTGTCTTCATATCAGCAGGTTCTCTGTGCGTTGATTGAGCACCACTTGGTACTCTATGTGTTGATTGGGCACCACTTGGCTCTCTATGTGTTGATTGGGCACCACTTGGTTCTCGATGCGTTGATTGGGCACCACTTGGTTCTTCATGTCTTACAATGTCTGTTGACCCACTGCTGGTTTCCCTGTTTTCTGTTGACTTGCGGACAAACTTGTAGAGTTCTGTGGCAGAAACTTCCTTATCTCCGTAGTCTGGACCAAGAGAAATGCGATAGCGTCGAGTCAGCAAAGAAACATGATTCGTTCCACTTGTACCAACTTCTTCCAACACTATGGCATACATGTAGACGGCATCATGTGTTTCTTCCTCCATGGTTGTAACATCTGGATCATAGACTTCATAACCAACATGTTCGCCTTTTCTGAAGTGGTAGAAGCTGTTGTCGAGATAGCAGTGATGATTCAATGGTACAAATGTTCCTGCTTTAGGAAAGACAGACTCCTGTGAGACAGCAAAGAAATTGCATTCTTGAATATTATGTTGGTCCAGTATCTTACATGCATCTCTAGGATTCTGCAGGATCTCAACTAAAAGGAGTTTATCCAGGCCTGTATGGAGGACAAAATCCATGGCATAAACAAGACTCCGCAAAGATGGATCCCAACCAGATGTTGGAGTGGATCTTTCCGCTTCAACATAGACAAAGGCCTGTCTCGGTGTTCCTTCTCTCTTGTCAACAAATGAAGACAACTCATCTGACTCACTTCCAGGAATCTCTTGGTCATGCAGTGTCAGCACAGTCTTGAGGCCTGCTATTTCTCTGACAAACACATTTGACAGTTTGTTCTGAACATCTTGGGCAGACTCAGCAGTGAATGCGCGTTCATACTTGCAATGTTTGTGGTATACTAAACGGACAACTGCATACCTTGTGTATGGGTTTTCAAGCTTTTCCACAAGACCATTAGATACACTTCCTTCTGAAGCATTATCACGGACAGCATATGGAATGTCTTCTTTCACAATGTCAGACAACAAAATCATCCAGTACTCTCTTGGAAGGCGATTAATCTCTTCAAAAGGTGTGGTTATATCCATTTCCAGCGTCTTGAACCCAAGGAAGAAGTGCATGTCTTCAGGAAACTGCTGAAGCCGTTTCCCAAAGGCCCTGTTTTTGTACACAAGTTCTCTTGTGGTGTGCAAGCTTTGTTCCTGTGTGGGAAAATACAAGTCACCCACTGTGATCCTTTTCTGCACATCGGTTCCTTCTCTGAGGCAACGAAACAAGCCTTCAATAGCAGTTTTGACAAGTTTCATCTCTTCAACATGTAATAAAGTGTCTGCAGATTCTGTTTTCAACCAAGCAAGGAACTGTGCATAATGATCTGCAGTCACACACTGCATGGCACCAAGTCTTTTGAACAGCTCAAAGTACTTTCCAAAGAACACTGGAGCTTTCTCGATGTGTCCTCTGATAATGTCCTTCTGTTGCAGGTCTATGACAACACTGGTTGGCTTCAGCATTTGTTTGTTTTGGGTGTCACAGATGAGAGGAATTTCTTTCAAGAGCAGGATGTCATTGTCATCATCAGTGTTGTTCTCCAAGTACTTGTAGATCTCTTCCATTACATCATGAAGGTTTTTGTTGTTTTGAAAGGATTCAAACAAGTCAAGTCCTTTCTCTCCAGATAGAGCAGATGATACGTTCTTCAGGTGCTGGATCACTTTCTCCTTTTGTGGATGCTGGTGAAGACACAGCAAACTCATGACATCTGAAACCATTCTGCTGTCAATGTATTTGCAGGGAAGAGCGTATCCAGCAAGAATCCAGCTAGTGCTCCACAGAAGATGCAGATGTTCCTCGCTAGCACTTTCAGAATATGATATCAGTCTTGCTGGACCCAGCAGCGATGCAATCTGTATCAGCCGCTGTCCTTGGAGTGTTGAGGTCCAGTCTGAAGGCACAATGAACCGTATGCTCTTCACCTGTGACAGCAAGCTGCCTTTAGTCAGGTCTTTCCGGCCAAAAAGGTGTTTCACAAGGGTCTGTGATTTTTGGCCAACAGTCTCAGTCAAACCATCTCTTCTGCCTTCAGTCTCCACAGCATGTGCATACTCAAGAAACATAGCTCCAGACACTATAGACACCATGCCTGCAGCTTTCATGAACTGCTTCCACTCATAGCTGTTGTATGGCTTCGGTGGAAACCTGTCCTCAGAACACATGGCCCGAAATACATCTTCATGGGGACTGAAGAAGTCCTCAGCTCTGTGAAGTGCACCATGTAGGCTGATGAAAGCTGTTGTTCTTAACTGTTGAACCAGTTGTGCATTTGGAACACTGTCCCAGCTGTCTCTGAGTTTGTCTCTGAGAAATGTCATGTGAGATACGATAGCTTCCTGTGATAAACGATCAAGGCTAGGCAGCAAGTAAAGGGAGTAAAACTCCTCTGCATTAACAGATCTCAACTGAAGAAACTGTCGCAGGTTGTTTGGGACACACGCTTTGCGTAAGAGATGCATCATGATGCTTCTGTGGAGAGACCACTGTTCCAGGCCAGTTTCAGGGACTGAAGCATCCAAACACAGAACTCTAGCAGTGTCAGAGAGGGACACAAGACCTGTTCCAACAGCTGGGAACACAGGAAGGCTGAGCAGTTCTTTCTTCAGTTGACTTGCATCGTGACATGTTGGTATCAGGCTTTGAAGAGTATTGCTGAAGTAGTCCAGAATCACGTTGCCAGTTTCAAAGGAAACAGACAAGCGGTTGGCACAAGATGCTAGAGCACGCAGCACACCCCTTGGATTGTTGATGGATGCAACGAGACTCTGTATAAAGTTGTTGTCATCACAAAGCTGGTTGTTCAAAATGGGTAATGGAAGTCTTTTCAAGACATCCAACAAAAGAGGATACGTTTGATCAATGACAGGCAAATGCACAACCTGCTGCAAATGCTTGACTGGAAACAACATTGGCTGGTCATGCCCTCCTTCTTTCTTCTGGACAGGGATCAGACAGCAGTCACCAAGCATCCTCACGACCTCTTCTGCTCTTTCCTGTAGCCCATGTTCCTCTGATCTGTCTTCAGTTGACCTCTTTGCATCTGTCACTTCTTCCAAGAACTTCCACACTTCAGCCAACCATGTTTTTCCTGCTGGAACTGATGGAAGATTCTGCATGTCCAAAATGCAGGGCTGGCCAGCAAAGATGTTGGAGTCCATCACAGAGCTGTGTAGTTTGGAGGCAAATGTAAAAATGCTCAAAGGTTGCAGCACTCCATTTGTATCCTTCACGTTTGTGAAAAAGCGGATGATGAATTCGTGGAGAAATTCTTCTGCTGACCCAGGTAGGAGATAGAAGAACTTTGAAATGATTGGCAGTGGGCCAAATCCAGCAGCCGAAAACATGTGCAATGTTCCAGACTGTCGCAGACACAGGGGTAAACCGTCCAACTGGTTCAAGAAATTTGATGCTTTTGTCACAAACTTGACAATCTTTTGGACATTGCCTGCCGTTTTCAAAGGTGTTTCAGCCACTGGTTTAGGGAGACCAGAGATGTTGCATCCATTTCTCACATTTTGACCTGATGACTTGAGAAAATGCAAGACAGAACCTGCCGTCACCTGCTGCACTTGTTTCACTCCACTGAGTCTGAAGCCTTCATAGATACACAGAGGAGCTGCCAATATCTTCATGTTCAGTCTTTTCAGCAGGTCTTCCATCTCTCTGGCTGCCACATTGGGTGATGGGTTGTTGGCTCTGTGGCCAGATGATGTTGAAATCCCACTTGATAAGTACACTTGGTTTCCACTTTGTTCTTTGGCTTGTTTAGAATGCATGGCTACAAGGTTGCTGAAGTATCCAGGAAAGCCTGCCTTTCTCACTGCTGAAATCCACTCAACTTCCGTTGCTTCAGCACAAACCATGGGGAACAGTGTCAGTTCATCTTTTGCAATGGTTCTGTAGATTTCACAGGCCAGCTTTGCCCAGATTGTGCTGCCAGCAGGAGAGGGGAATAGACCATGGTACTGTTTCAGCGTTGAGGACATTGATGATGTGCTGAAACCCTTGCCATTGTCTGGGAATAGCATGGTCGTCATAGCTTTCAGTGCTGTGATGTAGGCTGGCACGACAACGTACAAGGCAATGGCATCATTCCACTCTGATCTGATGTCATCCATGTTTGCTCCACTGTCCCACAGATTCCTGCGGGTTTCATGGTCCAAAGCAAAGTGGCCATTCACATGCATGGGGAGGCCAGTGGAGACAGGAAGAGGCAGCATACAGAAGGCTTGATGATTTCCCTGACTGCTTCCAGTTTCTTCGTCCTGCTGTCTCTTTGCGGTCAGTCTGACTGCCACGCCTCCACGAGGAAGCAACCGCATATTTTCCTTGCCCCATTCTCGGTCCAGTTGTGCAGACAGCGTTTTCCCAGACAATCCAACTCTATGGACCGTGAGCCAGTCCACACTTGTTCCAGCTGAATCCTCAATCCTAGACACCACCACTGCTTCATGGACTGGGATGGCTTGCACATGTGTTGGGTTTTGCTTCATTCTCAGTGAAATCTGATGTAGAGCCGCCTTGAAGTTTTCAAGTTGCTGGGAACTTTGATCACAAACTGACTTGATGACTTCAAATTCTTTTCTCAGGGAGCCATCAGGACACACAGAATAGATACCCACTGTCTGCAGGTTGTTCAAGAATAAGAGGCACATGCTAATTTCATTTTTGAACTCTTCAAGAAGTTTTTTTATGTCAGTTTTTGTCACTGCTTTTTTCGTTATCTCTGATTTTTCAGTCATTTTGTCAGTGCGAAGAGGAAACCTGAAAAGAGTTCCAGGCCGAGTTGTATCGATGGAGTCATCAAGATAGCCGGAGACAAAGTCAGGGTAGGCTCCTTTCAGTTCTTCCATATCTGAAAACTGCACTCCAGGTTTAGAGCTTTCAGCTCCATGAACATACTGACAGTTGGGGTCAAGGACACAGATCACATCCTCTTTGTCATCCACTTTAGTCCAGAAAGAAGGGATGTCTGTAATGTGGAAGACTGCATTGAAGCCAACTCCAAACTGGCCAATCTTCAAATCATCTTGTCCCTTGCTGCCAACTCCCAGGTTCTGAATCCCTTCCATGTCTCTTGAAGTAAACGATCTGTTGTTGTAGAAACAGAGCGCAGGTCCCTGGAAAGATTCAAAGTTGTCAGGAATACTTTGAGTACGAAGTTGGCGGAAATCCATGATGAACTTGGCTTCTGTGGCCTGAGCATCATCTGCATTCTGGAGGAGCTCCTTGCACACAGAAGAATCAAATGTGTATCCTTCCAGCAATCGCCTGATCCGAGTAGTCAGCTTTTCAGACTGTCCAAATGGCTGACACTGAATGGGTTTAGTCATATTGGACCAATGTTGTCGCTTCTTGGTTTGTGCCCCAAGTAGTTTTGCAGTATCTTTGGGGATCTTTTCATTGACATATCTCATCTGATTGGCAGTTTTCAATGTATCACAGTCATCAACACACAGACTGGAACCTGGCTGCATGAAACCATGGACATCTGGCAGGAAGACACGGCCTGTGTCAATCTGTTCAGCGTAAGGAACATGCCTGGTCATGATGCTGGCAAGGAGCTGTGCAACCCGAGAGACAAGATCAATGGCATGGCTGGACAGTTGAGTACCAACATTCTCTCTGTTCAGTCTCTCTAGAATCAAGAGCACATCATTGGTTGTGAAGATGTTTTTCACCCCAACGGTTTGGAAGAAATCTCTGTGTGTTCTGATGCCATCCCCGAGTCTGAACAGGTAAGGTGTGCAGTCAAAAGGGCAGGAGAATGCCACCTGAGATGCCTGAACAAAATAGTCACCTGTCCAGACAATGCACATGTTTGCCAGCTTTGAACAGAGAAGACTCGAGACAGAGTTTCCTTCATTCCTTCCTGTGAAGGATCTATTCCTGACAGCACTTTCCTCACTCCTTTTCAAGCATGTGTTCAGGTAATCATAGATGCGACTGCTGATAGACTGAACAAGTTCTTTGTGACTGGGGCTTTGGTTGTGCTGGTTTACAACCACTACCAGCTGCTCCAGAACACACTCCAGCAGGCGCATGCTACAATGATCTTCATCAACCAGAACCCCTAACGACTTCAACACTTTCCTGATTTTCCCACCCACATACATTTCACTTGGTCTCAAGGCTTTGAAGTCCAGCAGCTTTTCCCTGCAGCCTACAAGGTCCTTCAGGTTTTCCAGAGACAGTTCTTGAGGAGAAACAAGACCAGGAGCATCCCCACCTGCCCATGGGAAATGCCATTCTGATGGCTTGTTCAGAACAGGTAGGAAAGCAGTCTGTGACAACAGTCGCTTTATGTCATCAGGACATTTCCCTAAATCAGACTTTGATACAGTGTCAATGTAGACTGACAGGTACTCAATTAAGCAAAAAGCACGGTTCAGCGACTCCTCAACTTTGTTTCCTTTTTTCAACAGAACCACTGATCTTGCTCTGTCCAGCACCATTTCCCAAGGCAGCTCATCTGTTGCCATTCCAAGCCTGGACAGATGATGCAAAGATCCCTCAGTGCAGAAGTTTGTTTTGCTTCCTTCTTCTCCTCCTTTCTGTGGAAAGCGTAGCTCTGATACATGAAAAAGCTTTGCAACACGTCCTTTTGGGCTGACCAGCTCTCTGGGTTTTCTCAGAAACTCCCCTCCTTGACAAGGAATGCAGGCAGTGTTTTTGATCAGCTGATTTATTTCCTGATTGTTCAGCATCACAGCATGGTAGATCAGTTGGTCTCGCTCTTCAGGTTTCAACCCATCGCTCAGCAAATTTGGTAAGAAAAAATCTCTGTAGAATGCCACTTTGCTTATGACTTTTCTGTCCAAAGCTCCTCGCACGCCCTTGCATCGCATCAGCTCACAAATGTCAGATGGGACATCCACAAGGTGACCAGGCCCTGACCAGAACCTTTGCAGAGCATTCCAGGCGATCAACCCACAGTCAGAGTCTCTGAACTGTGGCTCCAAAAAGAAGGCATCACTGAAATCCACCCACACGTTCTGGCCTGGCACAGGCAGGACTTTGTTTCTGTCATTCTGAAGATGATGATAGAAACTCTTGACCAGACACTGCACTCCAGCCCTGGGCCACAAATCAAAGTATCGGGCAAAGTCAGCATCCACTGCGGCCTCCATGCTCACCTGCTGCAGCAGCAGCAAATAAGCTCGACACACTGCGTCACCGTAGAGAGCGGTGTTCCATGAGGATCCCTTGCTGTCCAGATCATCCTCTGTCTGCACAACCAGCCCTCGCCGATCTGATGTTAGAGCAAATGTTCCGTTCACATGAACTGGTAGGGCAGTTCTTGACAGTTCCAGGTCTTCAGGCAGAGGCAAGAAGCAGAACAAGTGGCCAGTGTTGTAGAACCCTGAGGGATTGTTTTGCAGAGGTATCAAGCCACTGTCAGCAACTGAAATAGCTGCAGCTGCTAGGGGTACAAGACCTTCTTGCATCTTCATGAGTGCCATATCAGCTGACTTGCCAATTCCTGAAGCCCACGTCACCTGCCATTGCATACTGGTATTAGCCTTTTCTGCTCCACACACAGCACTTGCTTCTGCAGATACTGCCATGTTGATTTCCAGCTTTTGATGGATTTTGATGTCTCTGTTCTGCTTTGACCAGTTGTCTTTCATGAACTGCAGGATCGTCTTGTTGTTCATCCTGACTTGTGGCTGCATGATCACAGAGGCCAAGCATGTCTTCTTCACAGACAGCACACATGTTTTGTTGCCAGGGTCTGAGCAGTTACTGGGGATATAGAAAACCTCAACTTCCATCACATTCTGAGTGAACAGCAGTAGACTGCCAGCTTTCTCCAACAACATCTTTAAAAAATCCCGTCGTTTTGATTCAGAATAGCTCTCTGATTTCAGTCTGTTGTTTACAGCCTGTTCTGCTGTTCTCAGTGGAAATCGAAACAAGGTCCCTTGATAATGTATATCACCTGAACCTCTCAGAGTGCACCCAAACACATTCTGAAAAGGTTCAAACTGTTCTGGCATTCGTGACAACAGAGCTTTGTTGACAGGCTTGGTGAAGTCAAGTTTTAGACCTCCTTTGCCGAGGTATCTCCTTTGAGGATCAAACATTGCTAGTATGTGTCCGCTGATGAAGAAAGGTACATCAGTCAAATTATACACAGCGTTGAACCCAAGTCCAAATCTTCCAACTTTTGAAATGTCTTCCTTTTTTGTCCCTGCGCCAAGCCTGATGATATTTTCAAAGTCTGCTCTGGAGAACAGGGCATCATTGTAGGCCCAGATGGCTGGACCTTGCAGCAAGGCCATTTCATCTGTGATAAGATTTGCTTTACAATGCATGTGTTCTCTTTCATCAAGCAGGAAGCAGACTTTGGTGGCACAAGCGTCATCCGCATTCTGAATCAGTTCTTTGGGAACAGAGAAACCGTCTGTGTAGGATTCCTCCAACAGGCTGTGAAGGCGGGTGGTGAGCTCTTCATGCTGTTCATAACCAAAGTCCAGGTCCTCCAAACCGGTCAGTGCGCGTTCCTTCATCTGACAAGCACCAAGTTCTAAAGCAGTGTTGATGGAGATGTCCAGATGCACGATATGGATTTCAAACCCCACGTCAGGGGGAACGCTTAAGTGTCTCATCCCTGGCATCACGGTGCATTCACTCGCAGGCTTGAACCTCAGCACATTGGTCTGGTCATGAACAATTGGCAGAAGGGTGGTGCCATCTTTGGCCTTCTGGCTTTTCTTCAACACTTCCAGAATCTGTTTGACCAGCTGGAGATCTGTGTTAAATTCTGGGTGGCTGATGTTGACATCATGCATGTGCTTGGTCTGAATAGTCATGAGGACAGTCTGTAGCATCTCATCAGTCTGGCTAAGTGAACTACCACAGCGTTCCATGAGAGAGCTCATCTGCTGGAGTTCAACTGGCAGTGGAAATCTGTAGGGTCTCAGGTCAATGTCACTGGACTGACGGTGTATCCAGAAATCACAGGGGCGAGCAAATGATTCTCCTGATTCCTTCAGTATGCAGTTTTCAGACTGAGCAAAGATGATGACATGCGGATCATGAATGTTCTGAGCCAGGTGATGAAACACTTCGTTCAAAACCAGCTTGTACTGAGACACTTCCTTCTGTTGGAACTGCGTCATGACAACCTTGAGTTGCTGCAGTACGTCTTTGGATTCTGCTTTGTGACGAATGCTGAACTTGGCGATGATTTCGTTCAAGTCAGGCCGACACACTGGAGCAGCAGCACCAACCACAGCTATCAGCTTGAAGCTGTACATGTCTGCTGGTCTGACCAGCAGTGGGCTTGTCATGACAGGCAGAGACTTGGGATAGTGTGCAGGCTTTCCTTCAGTTTGAAGACAGGGCAGACACTGGATGATAGACATTGCTTTCACAGTATCGTTGCTGATGTTGCCGCTGTATTTGTTCAGATAGCTATACAATGCCTCAGCACTTTTCATGGCAGAAACAGTGTCATGTCTGTGCCAGAGGTCTGAAATGGCATGCGCTGCAGCAATTAAATCTCCAGGCAGTAGATCCTGTTCAGATCGAAGTCCAAGTTTCTTCAGCCTTTTCAACATCTCTGGGTTGGAAAATTGAGCTGAGGGGAACTTGGTCTGACCCTGTGAATGAAACAACTCCTGCAGCAGCGTGGACGAGGGATCATAGACATTTCCTGGCAGCTGCAGAAGTCCACTCTCAGTCTGGACAAAGGCAATGCTTTTCGACAATTGTTGCAGAGAAGATACAGACATCAGGGTTTTGTTCTGCAGGAAGAATTTCATGAAGCAGATGATTTCTCGTTCCGTGTAAGGGTTTTTTTGTGAACATATCATGTTCATGATGGTTTGGGCAAGCTGAGGACAGGTCACTTCTCTTGCTCCTAAATGAAGGGCAGCTAGTCTTTCAGATGCAGAGCATGCCAGGACAGTCACTGGAGGTGAAATGGGAGGCAGATTGGCAGGCCCAATTCGACCAACTTGCTTCACACTGACAATCTTATTTGCAAAGGCGACACGGAACAGATTCAGCTGAAGGAGAAGTGAAGGTGGTGGTCCGCAAGAATCTCCCACACTGGAGAGAAACTCAATGATCGCTTTTTTTTCATCGGCAGTGGCCTCAGCATTGAACGCTCTTATGGCTTCACTTTCCAGAGAGGAGCTGACGTTCACACTCTTCACAGCTCTGAGGATGCCTTGAACAGACGGGTAGTTGATGATGTGCCCCATCACGTCTCTGTGACTGACGATGTAGCTGGGCAGCTCATGGAGAACAGTTATTCCCAGTCTGGACAAGGCAGCGGTCAAAGGGGCAGACAATGGTGGCATATCACTGACAGAGCTGCTGATGTAGTGACCAGTCAGAGGAAGCAGAGACACAAGGACACTGTCCACTTTCACAGGCAGCAGTGAGAGATGGCTGAAGGTGGAAAGGCTCTGAACCGAATCAAGGAGCTGCCAGACTCGCTCAACCCAGGAGTCACTTGCGTTCAGCTCTGGAACTCTGTCGCCAAACCTTGCTTTCAAACTTTTCTCCAGCAGCGATGGGATCCGTGGATCATTGGTGTCCAGTTCCTCCAAGGACAATGTTCCTGCACAATAGAGAGTGAGCATCAACTTGAATAGCTGTCATAGAAGAGCATGCAAATGCTATTTCCTTTCAGGTTGAAGTAGAAATGTTATTCATTTCATATTTGTTCCATTTCTATTGTTTTTAAACATATACCTAACTGTAAACCAAAACTGATTTTTAAGCTATTCATTGAAGGATTGCCTTGTCTGCTGGTCAGTTCCAGCTTCAAAATCCATCAAAGTTTGTTGTTTTTCTTCATACTTGTCTTACCATAATATAGTACACAGAAAAAGAAAAGAAAAACAACAACGCAAAAACACAAAGTACAGTGATAATGCAATTAGAAATAAAAACAATTTTGTTAATTTGTATTTAACTTATGACAACTCCACCATATTCATTTTCTAATTATCTTTTGCATGGCGTGCAAAAGTTACAAGGGATGAAAGTTTGTAATCTCTTCACATTGCAAATCAGAAACATTAAAAAAAGGTTTTTTAGAAATATGGCAAAAACGTAAATAACAATGGGGGGAAGTTCTACTTCTGATCTGTCCTTCCCAAGAGTTCATAATAATAATAATAATAATAATGGATATTTGTTGCGTTCTTTCTTCAAAGAGCTCAGAGCGCTTACAAAGTTAACTTTAGACAACAACAATAACAATAGTAATAAACACAAAACATTCAGAAATATATATATTAAATACAAATCTGTTCAAAGTTCAAATACACTTTTTAATCGAACCAAAAAGTTGTTTACTGAATTGGTCTTTCACAAAATGAACAAAGATTTGATTTGATTGATTGATTTAATTTAAAGTCTGTTCACACAATGGTGATATTAGACTGGAAAAAACCAAGGGCGTCGCCGAGCGGCAGACATGTCCGTCACCAGCAATGCCACGCACTTGCGACACTCCGTAGAGTGTCACATCCTGACACAAAATTGGAAGGGATTATGTCTTCTAGTTCACGAGATACAGCTTGAAGAAGAAACATATAGCGCAAAGAAGAAAATTTCAGTATTCAAGATCACACTTCAAGGTAGGATGTTTTCTTCTCTAGGGTATACAGTACCACACACAATTCGAAGCAAATCAAATCAAATCAAATCAACTTTATTTTTCAAAAACCTGGGGGCACAAGAAAATGAATACACGTACCATTCACACCTGCGGCATCAAACATTACAAACAATAGCCCAAACGACCCCATAACAGTACAAAAAAAAAAAAAAAGTTTTTAACAGTACTGATCACCATATAGACAGGCACATAATACCATCATGCACAGATACACCACCATACACATACACACATATGCATGCACACACACAGTTGCTGGAATTTCACATGTGAATCATTTTTTTTAAACCGCTAATTAACTTATCTCCATTAACACTATTGACATGAAACAAAAAAGAAAACAAACATACAAAAACAACAACAAACAAGGTCAAGGTCACGATGGGAAAATGGTTTGTGCGGATCTCTTCCTATTAAGGTGGCACACCTCCACACAAAATTTGACGCGATTCGGTCAAGCGGTTCGGGAGATATCCTTGGGACAGACAGAAAAACAAACAACAAAAAACAAACACCAGACGACCACAAAGTCCGATCACCTACGGTGACGGACAAAAACAAAAATGCAAACCAGACGACGGCAAAGTCCGATCACCTGCGGTGACGGACAATTATGCTACGGGGTGTTGCAAGTGCGTGGCATTGCTGGTGATGGACATGTCTGCCGCTCGGCAAAAAATACGGGCAACATTCCCGTTCCGCGTGCCGTAACTCGACGTCTGGCCAAGTGGTCTTACGGTTGCTTTGATCTTCTGTCGCCGCTTTCCTCTGGGGGGGGTGTGGGGTGGGGTGGGGGTGGGGGGTGGGGGTGCGCGCGCTCTCTGTGTATGTTTGTCTGTGTCTCTCTCTGCTTTCTGTCTCTGTCCCCCCCCCCCCCTCTCTCTCTCTGTCTTTGTCTGTAGGGCCTATGTCTCGCTGTCTGTCTGTCTCTCTCTCTGTCTGTCTGTCTGTCTCTCTCTCTGTCTTTGTCTATCTCTCTCTATGTGTCTCATGTCTCTGTATGTCTATGTGTCTCTCTCTGTGTCTGTCTCTCTCTCTTTCTGTCTGTCTCTCTCTCTCTCTCTCTCTGCCTCTGTGCCTGCTCCGGGGTGGAGGACGTTAAACAAATTTTCATTCATCCAACCGGAACAGCAGTTGTCCTCTTTGCTCTCTGTCTCTCTTTGTGTGTGTCTTTGTCTTTCTGTCTGTCTGTTTGTCTGTCTGTGTCTCTCTCTCTCTCTCTCTCTCCCCCCCCCTCCCCCCCTCTCTCTCCCCCCCCCCCCCCCCCCCCACCCCCCACTCTCTCTCTCTCTCTCTCTCTCTCTTCATAGTTTACGACACGATTCAAAAGTAGTAGGCCTTTCCAAGACAAACGAGTGGGGGGAGGGGGGGGGCGTGCTCTCTCTCTCTCTCTCTCCCCTCCCCCCTCTCTCTCTCTCTCTCTCTCTTCATAGTCTGTCTGTCTGTGTCTTTGTCTGTCTCTATGTGTCTCATGTCTCTGTATGTCTATGTGTCTCTCTCTCTGTCTGTCTCTCTCTCTCTGTCTGTCTGTCTGTCTCTCTCTCTGTCTCTCTGTCTGCCTCTGTGCCTGCTCCGGGGCGGAGGACGTTAAACAAATTTTCATTCATCCACATCCTGACACAACATTTGAAGAGCTTATGTCTTGTAGTTCACGAGATACAGCTTGGACAATAATATATAGCGCAAAGAAGGAAATTTCGGTTTTCAAGGTCACACTTCAAGGTCAAGGTCAGCATGGCGATAATTTATGCTCGGATGTTTTCTACTCCAATATGGCTGAAAACCCAATTTGTAGACCCCTACCACTTTCAAGGCCTACCGATCTCCCTGACGACCTTGACCTTGACCTTGATCAGTATGCCACCATCAGAACGGGCATACGCCAAAGTACCTCCATGCCAAATTTGAAGACTCTAACACCAACGGTGTGGGAGTTATGGCCCCTTAATGATTTTCGGTTTTCAATGTCGTACGCCAAGGTCAAGGTCACGACGGCAAAATGGTTTGCGCGGATGCCTTCCTCTCATAGTGACACACCAACACACAAAATGTGACGCGATTCGGTCAAGCGGTGCGGGAGATATCCTTGGGAAAGACAGAAGGAGAAAAAATGACCCTCAGATTTTCAGGCTCCAGTGATCTTTTTTACCTTGACCTTGATCGGTATGCCATCATCAGAATGGGCATAAGCCAAACCACCTTCATACCAAGTTTCCAACATCCTATGTTGATCAGTGCCCGAGATATGGCTAAAAATAGATTTTCGGTTTTCAAGGTCATACGTCAAGGTCAAGGTCACGACGGCAACACGGTTTGCGCGGATCTCTTTCTATTAAGGTGGCACACCCCCACACAAAATGTGAAGCGATTCTGCCAACCTATTCGAAAGATATCCTTGGGACAGACAGAAGGAGAAAAATGACCCTCCGATTTTCAGGCCGCATCGATCTTTTTTACCTTGACCTTGATCGGTATGACATCATCAGAACGGGCATAAGCCAAACCACCTTCATACCAAGTTTCAACATCCTATGTCGATCGGTGCCCGAGATATGGCTAAAAATAGATTTTCGGTTTTCAAGGTCGTACGTCAAGGTCAAGGTCACGACGGCAAAATGGTTTGCGCGGATCTCTTCCTATTAAGGTGGAACACCTCCACACAAAATTTGACACGATTCGGTCAAGCGGTTCCGGAGATATCCTTGGGACAGACAGGCAACACAAACTCTCGTCTGTTCTCTCGTCTTGTCTAGGCTAGACTACTGTAACTCTCTGTTATTTGGTTGCCCGCAGTCCAGAAACTTCAGAAAGTTCAGAACGCAGCTGCAAGATTGATTTTCAAAGCAAAAAAGACACAGCATATCACCCCGCTACTTCACACTCTTCACTGGCTTCCAATTTCTGCTCGAATTCAGTACAAGGTCGCATGCCTCACCTTCAACACTATTAATGGAACTGCCCCTCAGTATCTCACTGACATTGTACAAACCTACACTCCCACCCGACATCTCAGATCTTCCTCCGACTCATGCCTGCTCTCCACTCCCCGTATTAAAACTAAATCCTTCGGTGAATCTTCTTTCTCGTACTCTGCTCCCTCAGTCTGGAATAGCTTACCACACAGTGTTCGCCACTCTTCCTCTGTTCAGTCTTTCAAAACTTCTCTGAAAACTCATCTTTTTGAAACCTCATACTCTCACCTCTAATCCACGTAGTCCTTGATGATATTACCCTGCAGTATGTGTGTGTGTGTGTGTGTGTGCGTGCGTGATGTGTGTGTGTGTGGGGGGGGGGGTGATATGCCAGGGGGCAGAGAGGGGGTGAGGGAGGGCGAGAGAGATTAATACATGCATTTTGTATGAACAGTCTCACTTATTTTTAATGCTTATATTCATTGATACTTATTATTGGCTTGGTGTTTATCTGTATGTTAGTGTTTAGGCCTTTGTTCAGCGCTTTGAGCTCCCTGCAAAGGGAGTTAAGCGCTCTATAAATAACCATTATTATTATTATTATTATTAAGAAGAAAAAAAACCCACAAAAAACACAAAAATACAACCCAGCCCTAAAAAAGTGTTTTAGTGTGTGTGTGTGTGTGTGTGTGTGTGTGTGTGTGTGTATGAGTAAATATAACTATGCATATGATTTTGTCTGTGAATGTGGAGAAGGAAAAAAACAAAAACACAAAAAACAAAAAACAAAAAATATAACAAATTAATAGCAAAAAATAAAATAAAAAATGAAAAGCAAAACAAAATTAAAGTTAATTAACTCATGAACTAAAGTAACCTTGCAATTCCAGAGCTGGATATGAGTGTAGCAATTTTGATCATTTCATGACTGTAAACTATATCTTTTAAAGTTCCAATTTGTGCAACTTGTATCCCAGATAGTTTGTATAACAATGATAATAATGGACATTCTAAAATAATGTGTTGAACTGATATTGGGAGACCACAATAAGGCTAGATAAAGATCTTGAACATAATAATATCTTAGATTTTCAAGGCAGCTTTTCATTATATATGCTACGCTTAATCTGTGAAAGTGCTTATTTCGTGAAAAAAGCAGAATTTTGCGTATTTCATGAAATAAGCAGCAAATATGATTAATTCACGAAATGAGCAAATCCTTTGCTTAATTCATGAAATAAGCAAAAACGTATCTGCCTATTACATGAAATAAGCAAAACAGAAAATGCCAGTTCAACTGTCATTCTGCAATTTGCTTAATTCATGAAATAAACAATGCTAAGATTCTGTTTTATGAATCAAGCAGTAGTTTGTTTCTTTTTTCTTTCCAAGCTTTTTTTTTGGGTTGAGTGAGTGCGGATTCACAGGTTGGTTTTTCAAGTAGTCAGGTGCATCTTCTTCTTCTTCTTTCATAGCTGCCCGCCTTCATCTCACTCTCTCTTTCTCTACGTGCTTAAATCTGTATCCCTTTGTTGCAATAAATGAATTGTCAAATTTCTCTCTCTCTCTCTCTCTCTCTCTCTCTCTCTCTCTCTTAATCCAACCAGGGTCGCGTGCAAGATGGCGACAGAAGGGGTGTGTTCATAGTCAGCTGCGTCTTCTTCTGCAAATTTCAAGTGCACCAAGTGATTAAATTTCAAAACTGTGTGTTGGACATTGACAAGTAAGTTTCATGACAACGTTTGGTGGTGAAAATGATTTGTGTTGAGGCATGGAGGGCTCGTGTCGGTGTTTTCAACCTGTCAAGACGAAACAGTGGCAAATCTCGTGCAGCAAAATGGGTGACAACTCATTCATACAAGGCAAGTGTTGGGGACATTGTTTTGCTCTACGCGTGGCTCGCTTGCTTTTCGGCTTTCACCCTCGCAATGAAAACAAACATGAAGACTGCCTTTTCCGACCCTGTTGACCAGAGCCCAACGTTGAAATTATCCAGCTTTTCGACTGCAGTGTACAATGACACAGTGTGTTGTGTTGAGCCGTATGACGTCACGCCCCAGTGGCAGCCATTTCGTGTTGTCCCTGATGGGTGTGGGCTTGTGGTGATAAACTGTGTCCTGGCCATGTGGCAGATCTGGCTTAGTGGCGATGTCCCTTTGAACCCAGGTCCGGTTACTCCCCCTGAAACGAACACCCAGATCTCTGAAAATACAGACACAAGCCTGGAGAAGATGATGTGCGCCTTTGAGAAGATACTGGATGATCGTGTAGATAAGGTTATGAAGGCTATGGAGAGTCAAGCGGACTCAATCATGAGACTGGAGCAATCAATGTCTGATCTGTGTGATAGTGTGAACCAGGTGAGAGAGCTAGCCAATGGAAATCGAGCAGATATACGTGAGATTGCTGAGCAGCAAGTAGAAACGTCAGAGACAGTCCACAGCATGCAGCAGGAGATCGATCGTTTTGGAGAGTTTCTCCAGACGTAACAACGTCAAGTTCTTTGGCCTACCTGAATCTGGTGGCAGAAACGAAGACTGTGCCTCCATGATCAAGGACACTCTGAACACCTACCTTCCTCATGTGCAGTGGGACGACAACGTAGTGGAGAGGGCTCACAGGCTAGGTAAGCCTAACCCCCAGAACCCCCACCCCCGCCCCATCATCGCGCGTTTCCAGAAATGGGGGGAATTGATGACTTTGATGAGAGATCAGCAAGGAAGACAGAAAATGAAAGAGAAAGGCTTGACAGTGAGTCAGGATCTGACAAAAAGACAGTCACAGCAACTAAAAGACCTTAGAATGCAAGGGAAGGTGGGATTCTAT
>JAGGCT020004059.1:298491-315927 GCA_017654935.2 Phymorhynchus buccinoides
TGGCACTCCATCGTAACCAGGTCATGAAGAGGGCTCTTCCTGAGTTGCCAGTCGTTGGAGAAAGAAACCCAAAAAATCTGCGAGCCCTTCTCATGCCATCAGTCATTCCTCCACACGTAGACAGCAGCCAAGCGCCAGGAGTTCTCAGGTGTGCCAAGATGTGTGTCACCTGTCGCGAGCATCTTCAGGAGGCCACCTGCTTCTCCAGTGCTGTGACTGGGGAATCCTTCCATATCCGGCACCATATGACATGCACAACGTCTAACGTTGTGTATTTGTTGTATTGCCGGAAATGCCCCAGGTCACAGTACATTGGGGAGACGGGCAACAGCCTGAAGACTCGCTTTGCTCTACACAGGAGCCACATCAGGCAGAACGTGGGAACCCTGGTGACTCTGCACTTTAACCAGCCAGACCACTGCCTGCAGGACATGAGGTGTCTGCCCATTGAAAAGCAGTTCCTGGATGACAGGAAGCGTAGGGAGGAGCGGGAGAAGTTCTGGATGCATAAACTAAGATCAGAACATCCAACTGGACTGAACGACAAGACAAAGTGAAATCAACAACAAAGTTTTAATCTAAAAGTTCATAGGATTCTAAAACAAAATGTGAAGACCAGCTCACTGAACCAACTCCTAAAGTTGAAGGGAAATAAGGGAGTGGGGAGGTTGGGTGGGGGAGGGAAGGAGCAGTACTCACACTCTCTCACCCCCACACACACCCTACACATACGCACACATGCATACAGACACACACGCGCGCACGCGCACACACGCACACACACACGCACGCACGCACGCACACACACACACACACACACACACACAACCACACACACGCGCGCATGCGCGCACGCAAACACAAGCACATTCACAGGGATGGGGAAGAGAGAGGGGGGGAAGGAAGAGACAGACGAGAGGGAGAGATGGAAAGTGGTAAAGGAAAGGGGGGAGGGGGCGGGGGTTGATGCTGCTGTCTATATATATATATGAGCAACAACGGAAAAAAAGAAAAGAATAAAGACACACCAAAAACACGTATTATATGCAAACAAAACATAGATACAAACATTCATCATGCATGTATATATTCTTTTCGCAAGGCAAGAGCTCTATGAATAAATAATGACATCTTAATAATAATGCTAGGGTTTTGATTACATAAAATCAACGTGAGTCTGAAAGATGAAGGATGTTTATAATATTTTGCTGGAATTAGTTCTCTTCTTAAATCATTATATTTAGGACATATAAATAGAAAGTGAATTTCAGTCTCAAGAGTTGTACAACAAAAAGGACAATGATCTTTACTTTTGTCTAAACGTGCCTTATATTGTAAGAAATTACAGTTAATTGCAGACATTCCCATTCGAAATCTAGCAATATCTTTACGAACAAAGAAATGTTTTAAAGTGTGTAAATACGGCTTCATTGAAACTGTTGGATTAAGAGAACAATTGAACACAATTGAACAATTGAACACAATTGAACACAATTTTAATGTTTCAGGCCTCCGGCCTATAACATAGGAGGTGCGGTGCACACAAAAAACGAAATGATAATAAATGTATAATAATTCATATACTAATAGGATCAATCATAAATGTTGCTTATTACATCTGAGGCAAGAGTTCTTCTCTTTTCCTCAGTGCATAGTAGATGTACATAGCAATATCTCTAGTAATATATATGTTATCATTCGCAAGTAGTTGTTTAAGTTCGATAGAATCAACATTCGAAAACTGTCTGTGCTTCAATATGTATTTTTCTCTGAGAGGAGTATAAACATTGCATCTCAATAAAAAATGCAGTTCATTCTCAATTTGGTTACAGAATGGGCATGTTTGAACATTTTCTTTGTATCTAATATTGGTGTTCAGGTCGTTTATGCCAAGACGAAATCTTGTAAAATGTATTTTAAACTTGTTAACTGTTAAGTAGGCTAAATAGGATTCTGGTTGTAAGAGAGACTTGAATGAATAGTAAGTACTGAAGCGATCACTTGAATTAAGCTTACTAACCCAATCCTGCTGATAACAATCAACCATCCTTTGCCTGAAGATCTTCTTAAAATATTTAACATTACCAACCCCGCCCGCTAACCAGACATCAGAGAACCCATATCTATCAAGACAGCATTTTATGTCGTAAGCCCAGTTATTTTGTATTGTTCTACCCTCGGTGATGTTCATAAAGCTATTTGTCAAGGAAAGATAGGCTTGCTTGGGGATTCTGTTCAGTTCCATCTGCTGTAAGGAGAACCAGTAACTAAGTGCTCTTAGTGTACTGTCTATATAAAGACTATAACGACCTGTCTCGCCATAAACCATTGTATTTGGCGTTTTAGGACTAACATTTAACAGTTTTTTACAGGCAAACAATTGGACAGCTTCGATAGTTTTATATTGTGTACTGCCCCATACCTCTGCGGTGTACAATAACATTGGCTTCACCATAGTATCAAACAGTTTAAAGAAGATAGTTATGTCCATGTTACCTAAGCTCCACATTGTCTTCATGATTTCTATTGTTTTATATTTGGCTCTCCTTGTGAAATCTTCCAGCGCTGTTACAAAAGATAATTTAGTTGTCAGAGTGAAACCAAGATATTTGTAGCTATTCACTACTTCAATTTGCTCTCTTTTAAAATACCATATTTCAAATTTAGACAAATGCCCCCCTTTTCTAAAAATCATAACTTTAGTTTTATTTAAATTAACTTTTAGACCCAGTTTATCAGACGCTACTTGTAAATTATTTATTTGGTTTTGTAAACCTGAAGGTGTAGAGGAAATCAAAGCTATATCGTCTGCGAAAAGCAAAAGGAAAATTTCTTTTAAGCCAGGTAGAAATTGAAAACCGTGCTTCCCTTTATCATTTACTTCCTCTGCCACTTCTGTTATGAGTAAAGAAAAGATCAGGGGAGATAACAAGCACCCTTGCCTTAGGCCGCCTGGGCATTCGAAGAACTCCGATATCTCAGAACCCCATTTCACGCATGATTGAACAGACTTGTATATCCCCTGCATCATATTTAACATTTTAGTGGATGTTTTTACTTTTTCTAGCACTTTCCACAGGCTTTCTCGATTAACTGTATCGAACGCTTTCATGTAATCGATGAAAGCTACGTATAATTTTCCATTTTTACGTTTCTCGTTAATGCATGTATTAATCATTGTAACTAAGGAAAAAATATGGTCAATAGTAGAATATGTTTTGCGGAAACCAGCTTGCTCCTCACAAATTTTCTCTTCTTGTTCAGCCCATTTGTAAAGTCGCTTGTTAAGAATAGAAGTAAACACTTTACTAACGCAGCTTAGTAATGAAATCCCTCGGTAGTTTCCTGGATTAGTAGAGTCACCTTTTTTAAATAGAGGAACTAGGACTGAGCGTGACCATTCAACAGGGTAGTAACCGTTATCGTATAGCCTATTAAACAATTTTACTAAGAAGGGGACAATGAAATGAGTAGAACATTTTAAGAACTCACTACTAATATCGTCTAACCCAGACGCTTTCCCTGATTTTAACTTTCTAATTGCGTGCTCAACTTCAGCGTCTGTAATGGGTTGGTCTAAATCTGGAATCAAGACAGGATCTTCGGTTTCTAAAAAGGTGTTCTGGGAATTCCCGTTCTCTTCGTTTGACTCGCCTGCCTGTCCAAAAATATTTTCAAAATGCTCTTGCCATACAGAAATAGGAATGTTGGCTGTTTTGCGTGGTTTATGCCTAACACCGCGAATTGTGGACCAGAACTTGCTACTGTTGTTTCTACTATTTAATAGAGTATCTCTTAGTTCTCTTTTGTATTGCGTTCTCTTGTTTCTAATTGTGTCGTTATAAACGTTTCTCTTTACTCTGAATGCAGCCTTGTCTTTAGCCTTTTTCGTGCGCGTACTGTAAGTCAGCGCTCGTCTAGCTGAACGCTTAAGGTTGCTGCAGGTGGCGTCGTACCATTTGTTATAATTTGATCTTGCACGTGTCTTTTGTTTTGTTGTGCATCGCATGCAGTCTCCAGCTTCGAGCAGGGTGGCTATAAATAGGTTAAGCGCTCCCTCAATATCGCTGTCAACTACATTCGCCGCTTCTTCTAAAGCCTGTCTACTTTGGGTGGTTTCCATCTGTGCTAAAAATAGATGCTCTTTACTCTGCTCCCATCTAATTTTAGATGTAGGGGTATCATGTCTTTCTTCTTCATTGCTTTTCTCATCAACAGTACAACAAACAGATAATTCTACAGGCATGTGTTGGGACTCAATGCGCTGTTCTATTATTAGAGATGTTGGTATCCGTGTCAAATCCACAGAGCAAACGAAAAAATCAATAGTGCTGTTTCCTTGTTCAGAAAGAAAGGTAAAACTATCATCAAAGTGTGTGTCAATTAAGCCATTTAGGGGTGACAATTGAAACATAGTACATAATTCCATCAGTTTCTTTCCGAAACCATTGACTACTTTATCTTCAGAAGATCTTTCCATTTCATTTTGACTGTCCAGTACATGATCATCATCAGTTAAGTCCATCATTTCCAGCCCCCATTCCCCGATCCTTGCATTGAAGTCCCCACTAACCAGAAAATAACAATCCCTTTGTCTCGCTTCATAAAATGACAACAAAAAGTGTTCTAATTTGTCCAGAGTACAATCATAATCTTTGTCATTATAGAAAACACTGTTAATAGGATGGTTGTACATACCGACAAATAATACATCTTTATCACATCCAAACAACGCTTTAGAAAGCTGTAAGCAAATAATGTTGTCAACATTTGTTTCAATCTGTTTGACAAAATCCGTCCACTTTCTTTTCACCAAGACAACAACTCCTCCTGATCCACGACCCATCCTAGATAGCTTAATAGCAGGTGAATGAAAAACAAGGAAATCTTTAAAGTAAACGTCGAAATTAAACGAACTAAAGGTAAACGTTTCCTGCAAACAGCAGACATCAAAGGAAGTGATATAATCGACAAAATCAGGATCACATAACTTGGCACTCAGCCCATTAATATTCCAAGAAACAAAAGAAAGAGAACTTAAATTACTCTTTGTAGTGTTTGTTTGCGCGTGTGTGTTTGTACTAGCGTTCTGTTCATCATGAGAAATTTCTTCTCCATTAGTACAGTCATCAGTGTTAGGAGTAGGCCTAGTGCGTGTAACTGTGGGTGTGTTTCTATCCCTTTGCCCACTGCTTACTGTGCTATGTGTGTTAGGAGTAGGCCTAGTGCGTGTAACTGTGGGTGTGTTTCTATCCCTTTGCCCACTGCTTACTGTGCTATGTGTGTTAGGAGTAGGCCTAGTGCGTGTAACTGTGGGTGTGTTTCTATCCCTTTGCCCACTGCTTACTGTGCTATGTGTGTTAGGAGTAGGCCTAGTGCGTGTAACTGTGGGTGTGTTTCTATCCCTTTGCCCACTGTCTACTGTGCTATGTGTACATGCAGTATCAACTATGCGGCTTCGGCCTGTTTCCTAGGTTTGTGTGTTTGTTTTGCTGTTACTGCACGAGAGTTTCTTTTTCCACGTTTCGTGCAGATCCGCCTGTCTCTCGCTGGAAGACACGGTTGACCGAGTTTGGGGTCGACTGCTCGTCTCGCGTTCTTTCTCCGCGTTTTGCACCCGACGAGGGCTGCCTGGGGTCGCGTTCATTGCGTCATCACGTTTTCCGGCGTTGCTGGTTGGCTGGCTGCTACCACTGGCATGCGTGACGTGTGCGTTCTGGCTGGCTGGGTGGTGGGGAGGCCCCACTCGCGTCATGGGGGATTCCGTTCGCCCGCTTTCTGCCTGCCTTCGTTCAGGGATTCCCCGCGGCTGCTGGTCTTCTCGGATTCTTAGCTGACCCCCGACATAGAATCCCACCTTCCCTTGCATTCTAAGGTCTTTTAGTTGCTGTGACTGTCTTTTTGTCAGATCCTGACTCACTGTCAAGCCTTTCTCTTTCATTTTCTGTCTTCCTTGCTGATCTCTCATCAAAGTCATCAATTCCCCCCATTTCTGGAAACGCGCGATGATGGGGCGGGGGTGGGGGTTCTGGGGGTTAGGCTTACCTAGCCTGTGAGCCCTCTCCACTACGTTGTCGTCCCACTGCACATGAGGAAGGTAGGTGTTCAGAGTGTCCTTGATCATGGAGGCACAGTCTTCGTTTCTGCCACCAGATTCAGGTAGGCCAAAGAACTTGACGTTGTTACGTCTGGAGAAACTCTCCAAACGATCGATCTCCTGCTGCATGCTGTGGACTGTCTCTGACGTTTCTACTTGCTGCTCAGCAATCTCACGTATATCTGCTCGATTTCCATTGGCTAGCTCTCTCACCTGGTTCACACTATCACACAGATCAGACATTGATTGCTCCAGTCTCATGATTGAGTCCGCTTGACTCTCCATAGCCTTCATAACCTTATCTACACGATCATCCAGTATCTTCTCAAAGGCGCACATCATCTTCTCCAGGCTTGTGTCTGTATTTTCAGAGATCTGGGTGTTCGTTTCAGGGGGAGTAACCGGACCTGGGTTCAAAGGGACATCGCCACTAAGCCAGATCTGCCACATGGCCAGGACACAGTTTATCACCACAAGCCCACACCCATCAGGGACAACACGAAATGGCTGCCACTGGGGCGTGACGTCATACGGCTCAACACAACACACTGTGTCATTGTACACTGCAGTCGAAAAGCTGGATAATTTCAACGTTGGGCTCTGGTCAACAGGGTCGGAAAAGGCAGTCTTCATGTTTGTTTTCATTGCGAGGGTGAAAGCCGAAAAGCAAGCGAGCCACGCGTAGAGCAAAACAATGTCCCCAACACTTGCCTTGTATGAATGAGTTGTCACCCATTTTGCTGCACGAGATTTGCCACTGTTTCGTCTTGACAGGTTGAAAACACCGACACGAGCCCTCCATGCCTCAACACAAATCATTTTCACCACCAAACGTTGTCATGAAACTTACTTGTCAATGTCCAACACACAGTTTTGAAATTTAATCACTTGGTGCACTTGAAATTTGCAGAAGAAGACGCAGCTGACTATGAACACACCCCTTCTGTCGCCATCTTGCACGCGACCCTGGTTGGATTAAGAGAGAGAGAGAGAGAGAGAGAGAGAGAGAGAGAGAGAGAGAGAAATTTGACAATTCATTTATTGCAACAAAGGGATACAGATTTAAGCACGTAGAGAAAGAGAGAGTGAGATGAAGGCGGGCAGCTATGAAAGAAGAAGAAGAAGATGCACCTGACTACTTGAAAAACCAACCTGTGAATCCGCACTCACTCAACCCCAAAAAAGCTTGGAAAGAAAAAAGAAACAAACTACTGCTTGATTCATAAAACAGAATCTTAGCATTGTTTATTTCATGAATTAAGCAAATTGCAGAATGACAGTTGAACTGGCATTTTCTGTTTTGCTTATTTCATGTAATAGGCAGATACGTTTTTGCTTATTTCATGAATTAAGCAAAGGATTTGCTCATTTCGTGAATTAATCATATTTGCTGCTTATTTCATGAAATACGCAAAATTCTGCTTTTTTCACGAAATAAGCACTTTCACAGATTAAGCGTAGCATATATAATGAAAAGCTGCCTTGAAAATCTAAGATATTATTATGTTCAAGATCTTTATCTAGCCTTATTGTGGTCTCCCAATATCAGTTCAACACATTATTTTAGAATGTCCATTATTATCATTGTTATACAAACTATCTGGGATACAAGTTGCACAAATTGGAACTTTAAAAGATATAGTTTACAGTCATGAAATGATCAAAATTGCTACACTCATATCCAGCTCTGGAATTGCAAGGTTACTTTAGTTCATGAGTTAATTAACTTTAATTTTGTTTTGCTTTTCATTTTTTATTTTATTTTTTGCTATTAATTTGTTATATTTTTTGTTTTTTGTTTTTTTGTTTTTGTTTTTTCCTTCTCCACATTCACAGACAAAATCATATGCATAGTTATATTTACTCATACACACACACACACACACACACACACACACACACACACACTAAAACACTTTTTTAGGGCTGGGTTGTATTTTTGTGTTTTTTGTGGGTTTTTTTTCTTCTTAATAATAATAATAATAATAATGGTTATTTATAGAGCGCTTAACTCTCTTTGCAGGGTGCTCAAAGCGCTGAACAAAGGCCTAAACACGAACATACAGATAAACACCAAGCCAATAATAAGTATCAATGAATATAAGCATTAAAAATAAGTGAGACTGTTCATACAAAATGCATGTATTAATCTCTCTCGCCCTCCCTCACCCCTCTCTGCCCCCTCACCCCCCCCCCACACACACACACGCACGCACACACACACGCACACACACATACTGCAGGGTAATATCATCAAGGACTACGTGGATTAGAGGTGAGAGTATGAGGTTTCAAAAAGATGAGTTTTCAGAGAAGTTTTGAAAGACTGAACAGAGGAAGAGTGGCGAACACTGTGTGGTAAGCTATTCCAGACTGAGGGAGCAGAGTACGAGAAAGAAGATTCACCGAAGGATTTAGTTTTAATACGGGGAGTGGAGAGCAGGCATGAGTCGGAGGAAGATCTGAGATGTCGGGTGGGAGTGTAGGTTTGTACAATGTCAGTGACATACTGAGGGGCAGTTCCATTAATAGTGTTGAAGGTGAGGCATGCGACCTTGTACTGAATTCGAGCAGAAATTGGAAGCCAGTGAAGAGTGTGAAGTAGCGGGGTGATATGCTGTGTCTTTTTTGCTTTGAAAATCAATCTTGCAGCTGCGTTCTGAAGTTTCTGGATTGAGGACTGCGGGCAACCAAATAACAGAGAGTTACAGTAGTCTAGCCTAGACAAGACGAGAGAACAGACGAGAGTTTGTGTTGCCTGTCTGTCCCAAGGATATCTCCGGAACCGCTTGACCGAATCGTGTCAAATTTTGTGTGGAGGTGTTCCACCTTAATAGGAAGAGATCCGCGCAAACCATTTTGCCGTCGTGACCTTGACCTTGACGTACGAACTTGAAAACCGAAAATCTATTTTTAGCCATATCTCGGGCACCGATCGACATAGGATGTTGAAACTTAGTATGAAGGTGGTTTGGCTTATGCCCGTTCTGATGATTCATACCGATCAAGGTCAAGGTAAAAAAGATCGATGCGGCCTGAAAATCGGAGGGTCATTTTTCTCCTTCTGTCTGTCCCAAGGATATCTTTCGAATAGGTTGGCAGAATCGCTTCACATTTTGTGTGGGGGTGTGCCACCTTAATAGAAAGAGATCCGCGCAAACCGTGTTGCCGTCGTGACCTTGACCTTGACGTATGACCTTGAAAACCGAAAATCTATTTTTAGCCATATCTCGGGCACTGATCAACATAGGATGTGGAAACGTAGTATGAAGGTGGTTTGGCTTATGCCCATTCTGATGATGGCATACCGATCAAGGTCAAGGTAAAAAAGATCACTGGAGCCTGAAAATCTGAGGGTCATTTTTTCTCCTTCTGTCTTTCCCAAGGATATCTCCCGCACCGCTTGACCGAATCGCGTCACATTTTGTGTGTTGGTGTGTCACTATGAGAGGAAGGCATCCGCGCAAACCATTTTGCCGTCGTGACCTTGACCTTGGCGTACGACATTGAAAACCGAAAATCATTAAGGGGCCATTACTCCCACACCATTAGTGTTAGAGTCCTCAAATTTGGCATGGAGGTACTTTGGCGTATGCCCGTTCTGATGGTGGCATACTGATCAAGGTCAAGGTCACGGTCCGGGAGATCGGTAGGCCTTGAAAGTGGTAGGGGTCTACAAATTGGGTTTTCAGCCATATTGGAGTAGAAAACATCCGAGCATAAATTATCGCCATGCTGACCTTGACCTTGAAGTGTGACCTTGAAAACCGAAATTTCCTTCTTTGCGCTATATATTATTGTCCAAGCTGTATCTCGTGAACTACAAGACATAAGCTCTTCAAATGTTGTGTCAGGATGTGGATGAATGAAAATTTGTTTAACGTCCTCCGCCCCGGAGCAGGCACAGAGGCAGACAGAGAGACAGAGAGAGAGACAGACAGACAGACAGAGAGAGAGAGACAGACAGAGAGAGAGACACATAGACATACAGAGACATGAGACACATAGAGACAGACAAAGACACAGACAGACAGACTATGAAGAGAGAGAGAGAGAGAGAGAGGGGGGGGGGGAGAGAGAGAGAGAGAGAGCACGCCCCCCCCCTCCCCCCACTCGTTTGTCTTGGAAAGGCCTACTACTTTTGAATCGTGTCGTAAACTAACTAGAGAGAGAGAGAGAGAGAGAGAGAGAGAGAGTGGGGGGGGGGGGGGGGGGGGGGAGAGAGAGGGGGGGGGGGGGAGAGAGAGAGAGAGAGAGAGACACAGACAGACAAACAGACAGACAGAAAGACAAAGACAGACACACACAAAGAGAGACAGAGAGCAAAGAGGACAACTGCTGTTCCGGTTGGATGAATGAAAATTTGTTTAACGTCCACCACCCCGGAGCAGGCACAGAGGCAGAGAGAGAGAGAGAGAGAGACAGACAGAAAGAGAGAGAGACAGACACAGAGAGAGACACATAGACATACAGAGACATGAGACACATAGAGAGAGATAGACAAAGACAGAGAGAGAGACAGACAGACAGAGAGAGAGAGAGAGACAGACAGCGAGACATAGGCCCTACAGACAAAGACAGAGAGAGAGAGGGGGGGGGGGGGACAGAGACAGAAAGCAGAGAGAGACACAGACAAACATACACAGAGAGCGCGCGCACACCCCACCCCCCACCCCCACCCCACCCCACACCCCCCCAGAGGAAAGCGGCGACAGAAGATCAAAGCAACCGTAAGACCACTTGGCCAGACGTCGAGTTACGGCACGCGGAACGGGAATGTTGCCCGTATTTTTTGCCGAGCGGCAGACATGTCCATCACCAGCAATGCCACGCACTTGCAACACCCCGTAGCATAATTGTCCGTCACCGCAGGTGATCGGACTTTGCCGTCGTCTGGTTTGCATTTTTGTTTTTGTCCGTCACCGTAGGTGATCGGATTTTGTGGTCGTCTGGTTTTTTGTTTGTTTGTTTGTTTTTCTGTCTGTCCCAAGGATATCTCCCGAACCGCTTGACCGAATCGCGTCAAATTTTGTGTGGAGGTGTGCCACCTTAATAGGAAGAGATCCGCACAAACCATTTTCCCATCGTGACCTTGACCTTGTTTGTTGTTGTTTTTGTATGTTTGTTTTCTTTTTTGTTTCATGTCAATAGTGTTAATGGAGATAAGTTAATTAGCGGTTTAAAAAAAATGATTCACATGTGAAATTCCAGCAACTGTGTGTGTGCATGCATATGTGTGTATGTGTATGGTGGTGTATCTGTGCATGATGGTATTATGTGCCTGTCTATATGGTGATCAGTACTGTTAAAAACTTTTTTTTTTTTTTTGTACTGTTATGGGGTCGTTTGGGCTATTGTTTGTAATGTTTGATGCCGCAGGTGTGAATGGTACGTGTATTCATTTTCTTGTGCCCCCAGGTTTTTGAAAAATAAAGTTGATTTGATTTGATTTGATTTGCTTCGAATTGTGTGTGGTACTGTATACCCTAGAGAAGAAAACATCCTACCTTGAAGTGTGATCTTGAATACTGAAATTTTCTTCTTTGCGCTATATGTTTTTTCTTCAAGCTGTATCTCGTGAACTAGAAGACATAATCCCTTCCAATTTTGTGTCAGGATGTGACACTCTACGGAGTGTCGCAAGTGCGTGGCATTGCTGGTGACGGACATGTCTGCCGCTCGGCGACGCCCTTGGTTTTTTCCAGTCTAATATCACCATTGTGTGAACAGACTTTAAATTAAATCAATCAATCAAATCAAATCTTTGTTCATTTTGTGAAAGACCAATTCAGTAAACAACTTTTTGGTTCGATTAAAAAGTGTATTTGAACTTTGAACAGATTTGTATTTAATATATATATTTCTGAATGTTTTGTGTTTATTACTATTGTTATTGTTGTTGTCTAAAGTTAACTTTGTAAGCGCTCTGAGCTCTTTGAAGAAAGAACGCAACAAATATCCATTATTATTATTATTATTATTATGAACTCTTGGGAAGGACAGATCAGAAGTAGAACTTCCCCCCATTGTTATTTACGTTTTTGCCATATTTCTAAAAAACCTTTTTTTAATGTTTCTGATTTGCAATGTGAAGAGATTACAAACTTTCATCCCTTGTAACTTTTGCACGCCATGCAAAAGATAATTAGAAAATGAATATGGTGGAGTTGTCATAAGTTAAATACAAATTAACAAAATTGTTTTTATTTCTAATTGCATTATCACTGTACTTTGTGTTTTTGCGTTGTTGTTTTTCTTTTCTTTTTCTGTGTACTATATTATGGTAAGACAAGTATGAAGAAAAACAACAAACTTTGATGGATTTTGAAGCTGGAACTGACCAGCAGACAAGGCAATCCTTCAATGAATAGCTTAAAAATCAGTTTTGGTTTACAGTTTGTTGCAGGCAAGAAAAAGAGTCAATAGATCATAGCAGTACCCCCCCCCCCCCCCCCCCCCATCCTCACTGCCCCCCCTCCTCCCCCCCAAAAAAAGTAAGACAGAAAAAAAAAGTAGAGATGCTGACCAGTAATTGAAATAAAAATACAGGCTGATTCGGTATGAAGAGGTATATGTTTAAAAACAATAGAAATGGAACAAATATGAAATGAATAACATTTCTACTTCAACCTGAAAGGAAATAGCATTTGCATGCTCTTCTATGACAGCTATTCAAGTTGATGCTCACTCTCTATTGTGCAGGAACATTGTCCTTGGAGGAACTGGACACCAATGATCCACGGATCCCATCGCTGCTGGAGAAAAGTTTGGAAGCAAGGTTTGGCGACAGGGTTCCAGAGCTGAACGCAAGTGACTCCTGGGTTGAGCGAGTCTGGCAGCTCCTTGATTCGGTTCAGAGCCTTTCCACCTTCAGCCATCTCTCACTGCTGCCTGTGAAAGTGGACAGTGTCCTTGTGTCTCTGCTTCCTCTGACTGGTCACTACATCAGCAGCTCTGTCAGTGATATGCCACCATTGTCTGCCCCTTTGACCGCTGCCTTGTCCAGACTGGGAATAACTGTTCTCCATGAGCTGCCCAGCTACATCGTCAGTCACAGAGACGTGATGGGGCACATCATCAACTACCCGTCTGTTCAAGGCATCCTCAGAGCTGTGAAGAGTGTGAACGTCAGCTCCTCTCTGGAAAGTGAAGCCATAAGAGCGTTCAATGCTGAGGCCACTGCCGATGAAAAAAAAGCGATCATTGAGTTTCTCTCCAGTGTGGGAGATTCTTGCGGACCACCACCTTCACTTCTCCTTCAGCTGAATCTGTTCCGTGTCGCCTTTGCAAATAAGATTGTCAGTGTGAAGCAAGTTGGTCGAATTGGGCCTGCCAATCTGCCTCCCATTTCACCTCCAGTGACTGTCCTGGCATGCTCTGCATCTGAAAGACTAGCTGCCCTTCATTTAGGAGCAAGAGAAGTGACCTGTCCTCAGCTTGCCCAAACCATCATGAACATGATATGTTCACAAAAAAACCCTTACACGGAACGAGAAATCATCTGCTTCATGAAATTCTTCCTGCAGAACAAAACCCTGATGTCTGTATCTTCTCTGCAACAATTGTCGAAAAGCATTGCCTTTGTCCAGACTGAGAGTGGACTTCTGCAGCTGCCAGGAAATGTCTATGATCCCTCGTCCACGCTGCTGCAGGAGTTGTTTCATTCACAGGGTCAGACCAAGTTCCCCTCAGCTCAATTTTCCAACCCAGAGATGTTGAAAAGGCTGAAGAAACTTGGACTTCGATCTGAACAGGATCTACTGCCTGGAGATTTAATTGCTGCAGCGCATGCCATTTCAGACCTCTGGCACAGACATGACACTGTTTCTGCCATGAAAAGTGCTGAGGCATTGTATAGCTATCTGAACAAATACAGCGGCAACATCAGCAACGATACTGTGAAAGCAATGTCTATCATCCAGTGTCTGCCCTGTCTTCAAACTGAAGGAAAGCCTGCACACTATCCCAAGTCTCTGCCTGTCATGACAAGCCCACTGCTGGTCAGACCAGCAGACATGTACAGCTTCAAGCTGATAGCTGTGGTTGGTGCTGCTGCTCCAGTGTGTCGGCCTGACTTGAACGAAATCATCGCCAAGTTCAGCATTCGTCACAAAGCAGAATCCAAAGACGTACTGCAGCAACTCAAGGTTGTCATGACGCAGTTCCAACAGAAGGAAGTGTCTCAGTACAAGCTGGTTTTGAACGAAGTGTTTCATCACCTGGCTCAGAACATTCATGATCCGCATGTCATCATCTTTGCTCAGTCTGAAAACTGCATACTGAAGGAATCAGGAGAATCATTTGCTCGCCCCTGTGATTTCTGGATACACCGTCAGTCCAGTGACATTGACCTGAGACCCTACAGATTTCCACTGCCAGTTGAACTCCAGCAGATGAGCTCTCTCATGGAACGCTGTGGTAGTTCACTTAGCCAGACTGATGAGATGCTACAGACTGTCCTCATGACTATTCAGACCAAGCACATGCATGATGTCAACATCAGCCACCCAGAATTTAACACAGATCTCCAGCTGGTCAAACAGATTCTGGAAGTGTTGAAGAAAAGCCAGAAGGCCAAAGATGGCACCACCCTTCTGCCAATTGTTCATGACCAGACCAATGTGCTGAGGTTCAAGCCTGCGAGTGAATGCACCGTGATGCCAGGGATGAGACACTTAAGCGTTCCCCCTGACGTGGGGTTTGAAATCCATATCGTGCATCTGGACATCTCCATCAACACTGCTTTAGAACTTGGTGCTTGTCAGATGAAGGAACGCGCACTGACCGGTTTGGAGGACCTGGACTTTGGTTATGAACAGCATGAAGAGCTCACCACCCGCCTTCACAGCCTGTTGGAGGAATCCTACACAGACGGTTTCTCTGTTCCCAAAGAACTGATTCAGAATGCGGATGACGCTTGTGCCACCAAAGTCTGCTTCCTGCTTGATGAAAGAGAACACATGCATTGTAAAGCAAATCTTATCACAGATGAAATGGCCTTGCTGCAAGGTCCAGCCATCTGGGCCTACAATGATGCCCTGTTCTCCAGAGCAGACTTTGAAAATATCATCAGGCTTGGCGCAGGGACAAAAAAGGAAGACATTTCAAAAGTTGGAAGATTTGGACTTGGGTTCAACGCTGTGTATAATTTGACTGATGTACCTTTCTTCATCAGCGGACACATACTAGCAATGTTTGATCCTCAAAGGAGATACCTCGGCAAAGGAGGTCTAAAACTTGACTTCACCAAGCCTGTCAACAAAGCTCTGTTGTCACGAATGCCAGAACAGTTTGAACCTTTTCAGAATGTGTTTGGGTGCACTCTGAGAGGTTCAGGTGATATACATTATCAAGGGACCTTGTTTCGATTTCCACTGAGAACAGCAGAACAGGCTGTAAACAACAGACTGAAATCAGAGAGCTATTCTGAATCAAAACGACGGGATTTTTTAAAGATGTTGTTGGAGAAAGCTGGCAGTCTACTGCTGTTCACTCAGAATGTGATGGAAGTTGAGGTTTTCTATATCCCCAGTAACTGCTCAGACCCTGGCAACAAAACATGTGTGCTGTCTGTGAAGAAGACATGCTTGGCCTCTGTGATCATGCAGCCACAAGTCAGGATGAACAACAAGACGATCCTGCAGTTCATGAAAGACAACTGGTCAAAGCAGAACAGAGACATCAAAATCCATCAAAAGCTGGAAATCAACATGGCAGTATCTGCAGAAGCAAGTGCTGTGTGTGGAGCAGAAAAGGCTAATACCAGTATGCAATGGCAGGTGACGTGGGCTTCAGGAATTGGCAAGTCAGCTGATATGGCACTCATGAAGATGCAAGAAGGTCTTGTACCCCTAGCAGCTGCAGCTATTTCAGTTGCTGACAGTGGCTTGATACCTCTGCAAAACAATCCCTCAGGGTTCTACAACACTGGCCACTTGTTCTGCTTCTTGCCTCTGCCTGAAGACCTGGAACTGTCAAGAACTGCCCTACCAGTTCATGTGAACGGAACATTTGCTCTAACATCAGATCGGCGAGGGCTGGTTGTGCAGACAGAGGATGATCTGGACAGCAAGGGATCCTCATGGAACACCGCTCTCTACGGTGACGCAGTGTGTCGAGCTTATTTGCTGCTGCTGCAGCAGGTGAGCATGGAGGCCGCAGTGGATGCTGACTTTGCCCGATACTTTGATTTGTGGCCCAGGGCTGGAGTGCAGTGTCTGGTCAAGAGTTTCTATCATCATCTTCAGAATGACAGAAACAAAGTCCTGCCTGTGCCAGGCCAGAACGTGTGGGTGGATTTCAGTGATGCCTTCTTTTTGGAGCCACAGTTCAGAGACTCTGACTGTGGGTTGATCGCCTGGAATGCTCTGCAAAGGTTCTGGTCAGGGCCTGGTCACCTTGTGGATGTCCCATCTGACATTTGTGAGCTGATGCGATGCAAGGGCGTGCGAGGAGCTTTGGACAGAAAAGTCATAAGCAAAGTGGCATTCTACAGAGATTTTTTCTTACCAAATTTGCTGAGCGATGGGTTGAAACCTGAAGAGCGAGACCAACTGATCTACCATGCTGTGATGCTGAACAATCAGGAAATAAATCAGCTGATCAAAAACACTGCCTGCATTCCTTGTCAAGGAGGGGAGTTTCTGAGAAAACCCAGAGAGCTGGTCAGCCCAAAAGGACGTGTTGCAAAGCTTTTTCATGTATCAGAGCTACGCTTTCCACAGAAAGGAGGAGAAGAAGGAAGCAAAACAAACTTCTGCACTGAGGGATCTTTGCATCATCTGTCCAGGCTTGGAATGGCAACAGATGAGCTGCCTTGGGAAATGGTGCTGGACAGAGCAAGATCAGTGGTTCTGTTGAAAAAAGGAAACAAAGTTGAGGAGTCGCTGAACCGTGCTTTTTGCTTAATTGAGTACCTGTCAGTCTACATTGACACTGTATCAAAGTCTGATTTAGGGAAATGTCCTGATGACATAAAGCGACTGTTGTCACAGACTGCTTTCCTGCCTGTTCTGAACAAGCC
Source organism: Phymorhynchus buccinoides (assembly GCA_017654935.2). NCBI lineage: Eukaryota > Metazoa > Mollusca > Gastropoda > Neogastropoda > Raphitomidae > Phymorhynchus > Phymorhynchus buccinoides. The sequence continues at coordinate 315,612 of JAGGCT020004059.1, forward strand.
ATCAGAATGGCATTTCCCATGGGCAGGTGGGGATGCTCCTGGTCTTGTTTCTCCTCAAGAACTGTCTCTGGAAAACCTGAAGGACCTTGTAGGCTGCAGGGAAAAGCTGCTGGACTTCAAAGCCTTGAGACCAAGTGAAATGTATGTGGGTGGGAAAATCAGGAAAGTGTTGAAGTCGTTAGGGGTTCTGGTTGATGAAGATCATTGTAGCATGCGCCTGCTGGAGTGTGTTCTGGAGCAGCTGGTAGTGGTTGTAAACCAGCACAACCAAAGCCCCAGTCACAAAGAACTTGTTCAGTCTATCAGCAGTCGCATC
>JAGGCT020004059.1:316427-349114 GCA_017654935.2 Phymorhynchus buccinoides
CGTATTTGACTCAAAGTTCAGATTTTGTTACTCTCTTTCCTTACTATATTATCATCCTCCGAAGTTGGAGTGTGGCTGCCCAAGTGGCGGGGTAATAAAAAACGGTTACACACGCAAATTTAATGTTCTCATCCGTAGCTGATGCAAAACATGTGTACCATAGTGTTCAAGTGCTTCCCACTGTTGGGATGAATCCTCTCCTGGAGTCTTTTAAGCCAGGGAACGACACAACAACTAAAATAATCATTCACATTATAAGTGCGCAGCCTCCTCCGAAGTCGGAGTGTAGCTGCCCACGTGTTGTGGCGGGGTAATCAAAAACGGTCGGTTACGCACGTATTGTTCTCATCCCTAACTGGTGCATTTATGCCATAGTTTTTTAAGTGCTTCCGCTGTTGGGATGATCCTGGAGTCTTTTAGCCAGGGTAAGCCAAACAAACATTATGCGTTCAGGGATTTCAGTCCTGGGGAAAAAAGTATCGCCTTATAGTCCCAAAAATCCGGTAGGTTGGTTATGGGTGGCGGCAGTTGTTCTTGTAGTACGGACTATAAGGCGATATTTTTTTCTCCAATTTCAACCTATGCACCTAATAAATGAGGGCGCCCAATTATTATGAACAAATTGTGAGAAGAGAGGCAACAATTTTGCCGTGTTCAGTTCAGTCTACTGTGAGTCAGACCTCGAAAGTGGTCACGAGTCGCCAAATTTTTTTTTTTTTTTTCTTTTTATTTTTTATTTTTATTTTTTTCTTTTTATTTTGTCTTATAAAATATTTTTGTTGGATATTTCTTTTTTTTTTTTTCTTTTACATATGTCTTTTACTTTTTCTTTTACTTATTTGTGAAATCTTTCAACTTTTTTTCTTACATTTTTTTTTTTTTTTTTTTTCTCTTTTTTTTCTCTTTTTTTTTTTACTGATACTCACGTTTTTCTTTTTCCTTTATTTGCTTTTTTCTTTTATCTTTTCTTTTCCTTTTAATTTATAATATTTTCTTGAGTTCTTTTGTAAAAAGCATCGTTGTATAGCTTAAATGCCATAATTCTACCAGTTTTCGCGAAGAATAAGCCAAACACAACAACCGGAAGTCGCAAAAACGGAAGTTCGATTATTTCAGAAGGGAGCCAACTCTCGTTTAATGACAGCAGTAATGGTGGTCGGTAAACGTTTACAGGACGTGTACAGGCTTCAAACTTCGACTTCGGTTGCGAGGTGTGTGTCGCCTTATAAACGAGGGCGCCTTTTACTTTATTTTTTGGAGATTTTTCTTGAAAATTGCCCTATTCGACTTAATGCACAGCAGCGTCTAATGATCCGAAAAATACGGTAGTTATATGATTGTTATTTGTCTTCTGACTGTTTCAGTTGTCGGTGGGGAGTTCCATGGATGAAGTGAGGACCTGCATGGTGTATGGTAACCATCACATCAAGACCTTCGATCAGCTGTAAGTCAGTCTTCCACAATGTCTATTCCTTTTGATCATGTTCTTCTTCTTCTGCGATCCTAGGCCATAATGGCCATAATGGTTTTTTTTAAAAGTACATATGTGTTTCCGATTTTCAGTTTTCACTGGTCTCCCCCCCCCTCCCCTCCCCCCCCCTTTTGCTTACTGTCCATCTACTATCTTTCTGCCTTTCCGGTCAATTCTCCTGCCTTTTTTTCACAAAACACCTTTCAAAAACATTAATTTCCTCCAGCCGAAAAGTCGGACTTGCTGGGCCAAAACTATGTCTTAGTTAGGCGCATAACAGCAGGCATGATGACGCATCGCACTCATAATTGGACAGGAGCTGACTGAAATGATCGAGGAAGAAGATATTTTTTTGTTTAAAATGATAAAACGGAGATTCTGTTTACTACTTGTCTTTCAAGCCACTGTCACGTGCACATTCAGTTTTGTAAAATACAGAAACACAACGATATATACACACGCATGCACGCTTTTCATGTGCACATTACCTGACCTTTAACCACACATTTCATGCACACATTACCTGACCTTTCACCACACATTTCATGCACACATTACATGACCTTTCACCACACATTTCATGCACACATTATCTGACCTTTCACCACACATTTCATGCGTACATTACTGACCTTTCATCACACATTTCATGCACACATTACATGCACACATTACCTGACCTTTCACCACACATTACATGCACACATTACCTGACCTTTCACCACACATTACATGCACACATTACCTGACCTTTCACCACACATTACATGCACACATTACCTGACCTTTCACCACACATTTCATGCACACATTACCTGACCTTTCACCACACATTACATGCACACATTACCTGACCTTTCACCACACATTTCATGCACACATTACAGTGGAGTCCAACTATAACAAACTCGCTTTTAATGAAATTTCGAGATTAACGAACCGACTTCAATTTCCCGGCAAATGCCCTTCTATTTGTCACTTGAAAAGCCATGGGTATAACGAACAAAAAACCTTTTGAAATAACGAACATCCGCTTTTTACAAACACATGTTCTACGCCCCAGGATAATTTTATTTACTTGGAAAAATAGCCTATAACGAACTCAGCCTGTGCGATGCGCTGCAAAAACCTAGGCCTAGACAGATCATTCGGTTTCTCAAGGTCGTTTTACAATTCGCGCTCAAAAATAAAGATCGAAAAGTTGTGGTGAAAGCCTATAACAAACTAAATTTGTGTGATGTGTTGTCACTTAATGGACAAACTTGTTGAAAAGTGTGCCAAAACAGATCAGCGTCAGACAACACTGCTGAACTTCTTCAAGCCTTGTACATCCCGTGATTAAGACAGACGATCCAATCTGGTTAAGTTTATGTTTTCGGTTATCATTGGCGAGTGTTTGAATTGTTTTTGTTTTCAACATACATTGTACATGTACATATGTACATGTATAACGAAATCCTGATTCAACGAACTGAGTCTGTGTTCCGTTAAAATTCGTTTTACCCGGACTCCACTGTACATGCACACATTACCCCACATGGCCGCCAAAAGGCCAAAGAGTGCGTAAAACACTATTATTTCATGCACACACACTTTCTCACACACACAATGTTTATGAGACTTGACAATCTAAACCCAACTCTTTGTCATCGTTTGCAGGTCTTACGACGTACTGCAAAGTGGGGTATACACAGTCTACAAAAACACCCAATGGGATCTGGAGGTACTTGTACTAAAATTTGATTTTGTGGAAATATCTTAGATCACCATTTCCATTTTTGAAGGAAAGAAAAACGCCCCCCAAAAATGACTTTTTCTCGAAATTGAATCCTTCTACATCTTTAGGCTAGAAGTAAACATGTGTCAGGTTTGCACACACACACACACACACAAACACACCACACACACACACGCACAAACACACACACACCACAACACAACACAACAAAACACAACAAAACACAACAAAAAAATAAAAAAAAAACACACACACACACACATACCACACACACACACAAACACACACACACACACACACACACACCCACACACACACACACACCACCCACACCCACACCACACACACACACACACACACACAGCACACATACACACACACACTCTGACACACATAGCTCATCCATATCCCTGCTTAGCAAAAACATTTTCAAACTTGGCTATTTCCAGGAACATTCTGGCATTTGTTTTCCATATTTTTCAAATTCGTTAACCCCTTCACTGCCGCCCATTGTCTATGTCAGTGTTGCCTGTTTTCCAAGCCTTGTTTTCGGGGGAAGCAAAATCATGAATGAGAGCTAACGTACGTTTATGTCGGTGACAAGTACCGGAGCATTATAAAGGAATCATATACCCATACTTTTTTCAGACTATAAGGCACACCCCCAAATTTACCTACAATTTCTGATTTTGTTACTACAGTGGAATCCGCTTAATCGGCCACTTTTGGGACCAGGAAAAAATATGGCCGATAAAGCGAATCGGCCGATAAAACGAACATCGAGATACTGTATGACGCAATTATGCAAACATTGAGATACTGTATGACGCAATTATGCAAGTCAAAAGCAATGACGTCAAAATTAAATGTTGCAGTTCAAATTCAAATTCTTTCCCTGATGTGTGATGTGTGTGTGTGTGTGTTTATTAATCCTACAACTTGACAGAAGCACGAGTAAAAGACAATGATTTTGTTTTCTTGAGTGATTTTAACGCCATGCAGGGTCTTTCAATTGACAAACAGCTCACCTTCCAACTTCACACACAACCATGTAAACGTCAAAAGCGTGTTGTCAGTTTGTCTGCCTCTGTTGTTATTCTCCCTCTCAAAAAGGGGTAAAGAGTAAATAAAAGGAATGGGTTGTGTATAGGTAAAGGGGTAAGGAGGTAAAATTTGAGAGAAAAAGTGGCCAATAAGCGAAATTGAAGATTTCAGCTTTGGCCGTAAACTAAAAAACGAAAAACATAACACATGCTTAAGAAGAAAAAAATTCTGTTCCAGAGGAAAATGGCCGATTATCCGATGGCCAATTAAACGGATTCCACTGTATATTTTCTTACTATTTTCCATCAGTCACATTATAAGGCGCAGGGGTCTGAGTCTTTGGAAAAAAAAGTATCGCCTTATAGTCCAAAAAATACGGTATATCTGTTGGAAGCACTAAAGAGCGTTAACCTTCCCGTCGCCTTTCTGACATGCAATGTGTTCGTTGGATGAAATTTCTGGTTTTTAACGTCCCCGGTCTGCGGAACAGACAATATGGGACATTAGTAGATAATAAAGTATGGTGGAAACGATCCTGGAGCCAAATGCTCGGACGGCAGTCAGGCGTGGCAGTTGCAACACCAGGAAAGGCATCCCCCCGATCCGATTTTTTAACAATACAGATTGTGTATGAGTAAAAGACCCATAATGTGCTGGCAGGTTCAAGGCTTTTTTCAGTGAAAACGGCGGCGTAGTGCGTTTCCATTTCTGTTTTTTCTTTCTCGTCTGTCCTGTGTTTTTTTTTTTTCTTTTTCTTTTCCCTCTTTTCCTTTTTTTTCTTGTTTTTCTGCCCCCCCCCCCCGTGGAGTTCCACGTGCTTTTGTATTGTGCGTTTTCCAATTCGGTCGTGGGTTCTTCCCTCTCTTTTGGCGACGACTTTTCGCTTCTTTTCTGTGGTGACTTTTTTCTCCTCGTTTTTTTACTTCTTTTTTTCCCTGCTACCCCCATTTTTTTCTGCTTCCTCTGTTTTCCTGTTTTTTTTTCTTTTTGTTCTTAGGGCGACGCGTGATTCGTGTGCCGCTGCTACAGTCCCTTCACTACCAAGCTGTTCCTGAACGGAGACCTGACGCCTCACACCAAGGTGTTCCAGGAGAACTTGGGGAACAGAATTAAGGTGGGAACCAACAAACAAACAACATTTTATTTACCCAGGGTAATGATCAGGGTACTAGGGTCAGGTCAGGTCAGATCTTCAGGGCAGCCAGGCCTCGCGGCCTCTTGATGTGCCCTATCTTTTGATTGTTTGTTATTGTGGTTTTGTTCATCAATCAGATTGGCATAGCTGTGGCGCTTTTTGAACTATCATTGTCGTCTTAATCATAATTGTATTTAAAAACATTAATTTTGGGGTCACTATCTAGGAGGTTTTTTTAAATGGTTAGTGTTGGAAGCAAGTTTAGTTTGTGCAGGGAGATTGTTCCAGTGCTGGGTGACTATTAGAAAAAAAGTTTTTCCTCATATTAGTTCTACTGTATTGTGTTAGTATTTTTAGATCACTGTTACGGGTTCTCAAATCGTTAGACAATTGAAACAAATGCTTGTTAGTTTTGTCAGGGTTATTCAAAATTTTATATACATTTATCAAATCTCCCCTTAATAAGCATGGCAAGAAGCTTATTTTTTGCACTCAGTCCTGCTACAAAAAGAATGAAGAAGAGGAAAATGACACCATAAAATGCGAACTATAAGCCGCTTCTTTTCCCCTTAACTTTGGCCCATGCGGCTTATAGACTGATGCGGCTTATCTGTGGATTTTTTTTCCATTCTACATTTATCAGTTATTTACGGGTAATATGTAAACCGAAAAAAAAAAAGCAAAGCAAAAATCGTGGAAAAAGACAAGGGAAAAAACCCCAACGTGGAACATTGGGGTAAAAGGTTGGAGGGGCTCAGAATGACGTATCATAACAACTATGCACTGTTTAACCCTTTCACCTCCAATGTCGCATTTATGCACCACAATGGTTTAACACCCATGTCACTGAAAAGCATCAAATCAGGGCCTGTTATCTGAAGACCCTATTTTCTTAATTTTGGGAGGTAAGGTTAGGCCTGATGTTATACAATGTCACAGAGGAATTCGCAATATTACAGATACTTTTTTTTTCTCTACCCCATTCCGTTTAATGGTATTTGGGGGGGGGGGGGGGGCTGAAAATGGCTGGCGGCAAAAGGGTAAAAAAGGGAGAAAAAGAGAGTGTGTGTGTGTGTGTTTGCGAGAGAAAGAGTGTGCAGTGTGCATTTTTAAGTGTTCCTGATTGGAGATCTGCCGCCGCCGCGCACCACAGTGTTCCATGAGAACTTAAGGAACAAAATTAAGGTGGAAGAAAAAAAGAGGGAGAGTGAGTATTTGTGATTGTATATGTGGAAGAGAGTGTATAATCTTCGTGTTGATATTATGTGTGTGGTGTTTATGATAGTGTGTCAGTGTGTTTGCTTGGGTGTGAGATTGTGTTTGTGAATGTGTGTGGGGATCTTACTCCTCACAGACCTGGTTGCTCTACACATTTTCCAGGCTGCTCATATGGCTTGTGTAAAGGGTTAAGCCGGCGCCACACTGCATACTCTTTGAAAGAGAGAGTCTGATGTTCGTGTAGGTATTGCGTTTTGCGTGTGGTGTTTATAATAGTGTGTTTGTGTGTGTGTGTGTGTTTGTGTGTGTGAGATTGTGTTTGTGAATGTGTGTGTGGATCTAACATGTGACCTTTGAAAGAGAGTGTATAATGTTTGTGTAGATATTATATCTGTGGTGTTTATAATAGTGTGCTTTTGTGTTTGTGTGTTTTGTGTGTCCTGTAGTGTGTTCAGTGGTGTGTTTGGGTGTGAGATTGTGTTTGTGAATGTGTGTGGGGATCTAACGTTTGACCTTGCTCCTCACTGACCTGGTTGCTCTACACATTTTCCAGGCTACTCCACACGGCTTGTGTAAAGGTTAAGCCAGCACCACACTACATACAATCCGATCTCAGTGCGATCCGATTGTGACGATGCGAGTCATGGATCACGTGAAATACTTCCGTCTAAAACTAATTCTGCTGTTTTTGCCCACTGTACTCAAGTAGACAGAATACATGAATTTCACGAGAATCGTGCCTCACAAAATGACAAATCGCATCGTATTGGCATCGAATCGTATGTAGTGTAGCCTCCCCTTTAACCAGATCTGCTCCACACAACAAGAGGCGCCATGTATTTTTTGATGTTTTAGGTTGTCTATTGCGTCTCAAACGACAAGAGGGGAGTAACTCTTTTTCTTTCTTTTTTCGAGTGTGCATGCATTGTTTTAAAGATACACTGACCCACCACGATTAAGTTCCTTGGTTGTTTTTTTCTGGGTAGCTGTGACCCACATACAAATGCCCCCAACTTTGAAATTGAGGCTGCTCTTTAAAATGATGTTTCGTTTTCAATTTGGGGGCATTTGTATGGGAGTAAAACCTGGTCAAAACAAGATTTCTTACCAGCTAGCTGTACTGTAAGACTGGAGAAAAAACCACGAAAAACCGTGATTTGGACACGTGATCAGGTGGAAGGAAACAGTGAAACAGTGACTTAAGCTCTGAAGATAGACAAACACATGGCATGGTGCTTGGCGGTGAATGTCTTTGCAATTGGTGGGAGTCTTGTCTTGGTCGAATGTATTCACCCACAGTGCCAGAAGAGCTAAAAGCCTGGTTTTTCCATGGTTTTCCCAATTCCCTGTTGTTTGTTGTTGTTTGTTGTTGTTGTTGTTGTTTGTTGTTGTTTTAATTTACATTTAATTCCCTGTTGTCTGTGCGGTCAGGTGTTCTTACCCACGGGTACCATCGTCACCGTGTCGAACACCGATGCAGGCTTCCTCCAGATGGTGATCAGGCCATCTGCCCTCGATGTGGGACTGACACAAGGTGACACGATTCTTTTTCATCTTTGTCTCTCTTTTTTTTCTGTCTTCTTTTTTCTTCTTGTTTTTTCTTCTTCTTCTTCTTCTTCTTCTTCTTCTTCTCCTGGCTCCAAATGGAAATCAAACCCTCTGTCCTCAAGGTGACACGATTCTTTTTCATCTTTTGTCTCCTTTTTTCTTCTTCTTTTTTCTTTCTTGTTTTTCTTCTTCTTCTTCTTCTTCTTCTTCTTTCTTCTTCTTCATTCCTGGTCCAAATGGAAATCAAACCCTCTGCCCTTTTTTTCTTTCTCCGTTTCTCTTCTTCGTCTTCATCTTTCCTGGCCCACCAAATGATAATAATCATCAGACCCTCCACCCTCGATTTCTCAGACTGACGCAAAGTTCAAGCGTTCTTTTCTTTTTTCTTCTTTTTCTTCCCCTTTTTTGGGGGGGTGGGGGGGTGGCTTTGTTTCATTTGTTTATTCCCTTTACGTTTCTTATCACCCGCATGTCTATTTCCCTTTTTTTGGGTACTTGGGGCGGGCAGGGGGCGTCTCCTGGGCCTTACAATGGCGTTACTCTCACGCCGCATATTCAGAGTCCCAGTTCGTAGCTACACCCCGGATTTTTCTGGTCTCTGAAACCCAAATCAGCCGTCCAAAGGGAGCAAATCTATGCAAGGCCATCCAGAGGCAACTCACCGAGGAGACGCTGCACTGCTGTTGAGTCACTTAGGTGAAGTTCAGTGGAGCCTGTTCCGAGTTAATTAGCATACCGTAGGACACCACTTGCTAAGCCCCCTATGATCGACAATAATGTCTTAGTCGCGGAGCCAGCTTGAGTGAGGTCCTCTTCTGAGGGCGCCACCATATCCGTCCAATGACAGCTCCCCAGACTACCTCCAAAAGTGGAAGTGACGTCACAAAGCTATTGGATTTTCTTGTCCTACACTTGCCTTAAGTCTTGTATAATAATAATAATAATAATAATAATAGTACATTTATATAGCGCTTTAGCCTCAAATGAGCCCAAAGCGCTTTACAATCGAATATTCATCAACAAGTAGACAACAAGAATAGTGTTTAAAAATGACACAAACCAGCAACAACGCATATACAAAACAGCGACTCTCTACTCTCTCGTCTCTCTCTCTTCTCTCTCTCTCTCTCTCTCTCTCCTCTCTCTCTCTCTCTCTCTCTCTCTCTCTCTCTCTCTCTCTCTCTCTTAGACTCTCTCTCTCTCTCTCATCACACACACACACACACACACACTGAGCAACACATACTGCACAGCACGCACGCACACACATTTTTCAACACCGACTGAAAAGAGTTTGTTGATGATAGTTTGGCACTTACACAAATTTAGGCAAATTAGGTTGTGTCACATTCATTGGTTTCTATTTTCAAGAAGCCTCCATACAGGGAATCGCCATGTTTCACCCTGTAAACATAGTATGGAATAGGTTACCAATTTCGCTCAAGTTTGCAGGAAGTTTGCAGGATATATTTCCAGTGCTCAATTTTCAGTGTTAACGCTGCCGGAAGTGGATTTGTAGAGCACGAGGGCGTGTAAAAGGGTCGGAGAGTGTGGGGGGAGGGGGGGGGGGAAAGGAGGAGCATACTTCCCATATTTGCATCTAAAAGGCAGGGGTTGCTTCTTGGGGTCCAGGAGGGACGAAGCCCCTGTCCGAAAACGAGTTTTCAACATTTTAAAACTGTTTTGTGGTATCTCCTGTGAGCTCATAAACCAGAACTTCTTAAGAGCGATTGACGAAGCCGAGGGTTTGGGGGGGGGGGGTGTTGGGGGTGGGGGGGGGTGGTTGCTGCAGCCCCCCAAAGCAGCCCAGATCCGGCCCTGAAAAAGGCAAACTCTAGTATTATTGTTATTATTATTATTATCATTATTATGTATTATGTGCAGGTCTGTGTGCTTCGTACGATGGTGACTCCAGCAATGATCTGGGGGGCGCGCTTCAAACTGCCAGCGACTTCTCTGGTACCTGGAGGTAAGGCCAGGCCTTTTTGGCTCACTCGTGTGAACGAATGGACTCTATGCACTCGTGTTCTTCGGTAATAGTTTGTGTGTGTGTGTGGTTTGGGGCTCACTCGTATAAATAAAGGGAGTCTATGCACTCATATTCTCTCAGTAATTGGTGAGTGTTTGATCAAAGAAACCACAAACACCACTAACTGTGTATACTTTTTGAAGTTAGCTCTGTGCTGTGAAAAGAATAAATAAAGGTAAAAGTAAAAGATTGTGCTGGTTTACTTTTTGTCCCAATGGGGGACAGACAGTGTATGAGCATGGTACATAGATGTGAGTGTGGTTTTTGGGCTCACTCTTTTTTGTTCTAACAAAAGGAATCTATGAATCATCTCTGAATCTCTGAATCATTACGTACCATCTCAGAGTGGAACTCCGTCCCACCTGAGGCAGTATCATCGGCCTCGGTGGGGAGCTTCAAGTCCCGGATATAAACAGCGCCCCTCCCTCCCTCCTTGAGTTTGACCCTGCCCAACTCATTCCCCTCCAGTATTCCCCAAATCCTACTTCCAACTTGTCCCATCTTTCCCCCAGCCATTCAAGCCGATCATCTGGGCGGCCAAGGAATTTATTACTGTGTACATATATATTTTCTACATGACCGAAGTCCCCAGTTTTTATACACAACAGAACCATCAAAAGGATGATGGTGGTTGTCTACTGCAAAAAGAAGAAGATCTCATGTTCTCTTCGTCAGTTGTTTGTGTGTGTGTGTTTGTGTGGAATAAAAACAAAATTCAATGTTGACGTTTGGGGGGATATAAACCTTGCCTAGATCTGCCATATCATATCATGCGAGACAGAATTGCCATAGGCGAAAGATTTCTTTGACGGCAGCCCAATGCCACACACACACACACACGCACCGCACAGCACGCGCACACGCCACGAGCTGTCCACATATTCCACACAAAGGGCGGGGAAACCTTGCCTACAATACCTGCCCTCCCGTTATTTTCATCTGTGCCCCATGCGCATGAACCAGCCGCTTTCACACTTGAACACACACCACTGCGTCCCCCACTATACCATGTACTATGTCATGCCTCCCGTAGGGTGTGAGGAGGAGGACCCGATTGCCTTATACGGAGGGTTCTTTGGCACGCACACACTACACACCACACACACACACCACACACACACACACATACCCCACACACAACACACACACACACACACAACACCACACCTGTAACATATTCCATAATCCACGCGCCTTACAGGGTGGACGAGAATCGAAGATCTGCTTAACATCCTCCAGTCTGCACATCACGCACCACATATGGGACATTAGTAGCACGAATAAAGACTGGTGGCAACAAACCTCCCTGGAGGCAATGCCCACGGCGAGGACAGCTCGACCACACTCCAGTAACGCGTCCCGAATTTGCAGTAACAATACAGACGCGTACATGGTAAAAGGGTGGAGCACGGCATCGCATTCCTTATGGCAGAGTGTCATTTGGCACATCACTCCACTACCACACACACACACACACACACCACATACTGTAACATATTCCATATCACGTTTACAGGGTGGAACAGGAACGGTTCCCTTTACGGAGGGTTCTTTGGCACATCCAATATACTCGACAACACATGCGCACACGCACGAGCAGGCACTAAGCGCACACACCACACAACACCATTCACACACACACCACACATCACACAGCACCACACATATATATACACACACACCACTGTCCTCACTTTATTCCTTCATATACATATATGTGTTCACATCGGGTGGAACAGGGCGCCCATTTCACCCTGTACATTACCTGTAGGGTTGTGTTGGCAGTTCAATCCAATACTGCACAACAGTGCACACACACACACACAAGGCCCATTGTAACATATTCCATCCATGCCATGTTTTACAGGGTGGTGGAGCAGGAAGACTCGCTGTTCGGAGGGTTCATTGGCACATCCAGTGCAGACTTCAGCCAGGTGTACTGCAGCTGTGAGAGAAACAGCGCCCCCTTCTGCACTGACTTTGGCTTTGTGGCTGAGTGCGGCGTCTCCGTGATAGGTGAGTCAGCGATGGTTTGGAGTCAAAACGGACTATCTTTAGATAGTTCATTGATGTATTTTTGGATTTATTGCAAAAACTAATAACTTGTATCAAACAATGACTGCAGAAATTATAAAAAGGGGGGTTTGCTTTTTATATTTCAGCAGTCTTTTTTTTTATATATACAATGTTATTAGTTTTCGTAATAAGTCCAATAATATGTCAATGGACTATCTAAAGATAGTCCATTTTGACTCCAAGCCATCGACATTTTAAAAAAAATGTAGTCTGTGATGCTTTTATTTTTGGGCTTTGGTGTGGTGTATGTGTGTGTTTTTGTTGTGTGTGTGTGTTGTGTGTGTGTGTGTGCGTGTGTGCGTTCTGTGTGTGTGCTGTGCGTGTGTGTGTGTGCGTGCATGTTTGTAAGGGAATGCCTGCCATATAGCAGACGTCCTCGACTTGCCGAGAGTTACTCCCCTTCACTATATCCAGATCTTTTGGCTACTTGAATGATCATGATCGAAGCAGTCGTCGTCATTGCATGTCGTGAGAGGTCTTTGAAAATAGGATAAATCCCCGGGTCTATCCCCCACCACCCTTGAAAAGGTCTTTGAAAGTTTTCTTCTTCTTCTCTGCTTCCCAGGGCCATATGGCCATAATGGACCATAATGGTCGGTAATGCATGTATCCGTTTATTCCAATTTTCATTCGTCTCCCCACTGCGTACAACCGACAAGATTTTTTTTTTAAATAACATTACAATGGGCCAATATGTCAGAAAGGTAGCAAAGATGGCAGTAAGCACAGGGAAAGGCAGAGTCAAAGAGAGTGACAGGGGATTAGAGGAAGTTACAAGCACAGAACTTCCAGAAGGTAGGGGAACTATTTTTTCAAAAGGTATCCCCCGAAAGGTATCCCCACAGGGAGGAAAGTCTCTTGATTTTGATATGAAGAATGTGTCTGAACCCTGTTGCAGGCGAGGACATCACACAGCGGCTGATCAACGACACACTGACGGCACAGGCGCAGAACAATGGTCGTCGCAGGCGACAGGCCACCGACACCCGAGAGGTCTTCCAGTTTGATCCCAACTTCAACGCTTCTGTTGTAAGTTTTCGTGTGGTTGTTTTTTTTGTCATTTCACCACTGGCCTTTCTTCACCCAAAACTTTGTCAAATTCACCTGGATGGAGACAGTAATGTTGTTGAATCAGCCGCCGTGGTGTAGCGGTAAAGTCGCGGACTACTGGCTGGGAGGTCACAGGTTCGAATCCCATCAGAGGCAAGGTTTTTTTTGTTCCTGGGCCAACTGCTAACCAGATTGAGTGGCTATGGTCAAAGTCATGGGGATCAGTGCGTTCTGGGGAGCTTTCGTTGGATGGACGTGGTGGCGCCCTCGGAAGAGGACCCCACTCACGCTGGCTCCGCGACTAAGAAAACAGTGTCGTCAGTAGGGGGCTTAGCAGGTGGTGTCCTGTGAACAGGCTCCACTGAACTCCACCAAAAAGTGACTCAGCAGCAGTGCAGTGTCTTCTCGGTTGGTTGCCTATCATAGATTCACTCCCTGCTTGGAACTGAACAAGCCGGGGTGTGGCTGCGTGTTGGGACTCGGAATGAGCGGCGTGGGAGCAACGCCACTGTACTGCCCAGAAGATGGGACCAGCAGCCAACACATTAGGATTTCGGAGGAGCTCAAAGGAGAACATTATTTTGAAGATTTTTTTTTAGAAACGAAGCATGAGAAATAGGCCAGTAAGGCAGAAAAAGATGACAAAAGATGAACAGAAAGGCAGAGTCAAAGAAAAGGATAGATTAGAGGAAGTTGCTAGCACCAAACTTCCAGAAGGTGGAGCAGACCTGTTTACTCTACTCCTTTCGAGCAGTATTCTACTCAATTTGAACCTCTACTACTCTTCAAAATTGATAATATTGCTCTTTAATTCCTGATTGCTACTCAATTTCAGTGAACAGTTGTTTGGTAGTTTAAAGAAGAGGACTACTCATTTCACAACAACAACTACTCATTTCAGCTATCCAGAATACTCGAGACTTTGTGTAGGGGGTAAACAGGTCTGGCGTAGGAACTTTTATGCATTCAATTGTTGTTTTCTAGTTCACAGAAATGCCCAGTGGCCAACGGCCAGTGGACTGAACGAGAGCTATGTGCGTGCGGTGTGTGTGGACAAGGTGCAGAACTCCCCGGCCTTCACCCAGTGTGCCCAGTTCTCTGCCAATGACTACAGCGATGAGATCGACAACTGTGTTACAGACGTGCAGGTCTGTTTGTGCGTGTGTGTGTGTGTGTCCGTCGTGTGTGAGTGTGTGCGTGTGAATGACCACTAACTGACCACAAAGCTCCCTTGCCTTCATCCAGTGTGCTTGATTCTCTGCTGATGACTACCGCGATGTGAAATCGACAAGTGATCCAGGATATCATTGTGAAAGGAAGCGTAGAATACAGTCTTGTCATGCAGTCTCAGACCGATACGGAACTCCATAGCATCATCATCATCGTTATAATTGGCATCATTTTCCATCAATCATAAAATTAAAAAGAAAATGTATCAAATTCTGTGGCTTTGCATGCCCTGCTCTCAAGGTGACCTAAGTTTTGGTTTCCAATCCAATCTATGTCCTTGGTGCATCCGGGTCAGAGTCATGGGGATCGGTGTGTTCTGCGGGAGTTGTCGATGGACGGTCATGGTGGCACCCTCAGAAGAGGACATCACTCACGCTGTCTCCGCGACTAAGAGAATAGTGTCGTCAGTAGGTGGTGTCCTGAAGACAGGCTCCACTGAACTCCACCGAAAAAACTCAGCAGAAGTGCAGTGTCTCCTAAGTTGGTTGCCTCCTTACAGCCTAACAAAGATTCGCCTCCCATTGTACTGCTGGTGTCGGATTCTGCTACCTAAACAAACCAGGGTGTAGCTGCGAGTTGGGACTCTGAATGAGTGGTGTGGGAGCAACGCCACTGTACAGCCCAGAAGATTGGACAGCAAAAAAAAAAAAAAAAAAAAAAAAAGATATCAACAAGTGTGTTATATGTGTGTAGTGTGTGTGTGAAGGAAAACTGTGCATGGCTCCCTTGCCTTCATTCAGTGTTCTTGATTCTCTGCCGATGACTAAAGCGATGAAATCGACAACTGTGTTAGAGGTGTGTGTGTGTGAATGTGTGTGTGTAAACAGTACGACTTCAGTCAACCATAGTTTTTGCTAATGTGTTTGAAACGGTGTGGGTGTGGGGTGAATGGGATTTGTATGTTTGTCTCTTCCTGTGTCATGTTTTACGCGGTGGGGTTTTGAGGTGGAAGATGAGCGAGTGTGTGCATGAGTAATTTTCAAATCTGTGCCTTTTTATTTTATTATTATTGCTTTAGTTGATAATGTTTGCAGCTGTTGGACAATCTTACTGTGGCGGATGCCACATTTCCAGTGATTCAGAGGACTTTTATTATTATTACTGTGATTTTATGCTACTCAAAGTTAACGTACAGACAAACCCCTATTTTACGACCCTCTGTTAAGCGACCACCTCTCAATTTGAGACCGGATTTGTTGGCACGGATGCATTTTACTATGTAAACGACCTCTCTTAAACGACTTCCTCTAAAACGCGACTTACGACCGCCATTTTGTTGTTTTTTACGACCGTTGTTGTCGTCTGCATAGATTTCGAGCAAAGGGAAACAACCACGGTCAAGGGCCTGAAAGCGGAGTCACTTCCCTTGTTGTAGAAAAAAAAAAAGAAAAGATGGCGGAAAACGTAGGAAAAAGCACGAAAACCACTGACTTTTGAAAAAGAAAACCACTGACTTTGTACGAGAGTGGAGGTGATTAACAGAAGTCGGCGAAGTGAAACTGTAATACATCGATTGCACAATCCTATGGAGTTGGAAAGACCCAAATCCAGTTTTAATATGTCATTGTATGTGTGCATGAAGAAGAGAGTATGAACTGTGCTGAACTTTTTCTTTCTACGGCTGCCAGGAGTGAAAACCTCCGTCATACGACCCCTCCAATTTACGACCGATTTTTCCGGACATTTTGGAAGTCTTAAAATAGAGGTTTGTCTGTATTGTGGACATTTTGGAAGTTTTAAAATAGAGGTTTGTCTGTACTGTGGACATTTTGGAAGTCTTAAAATAGGGGATTGTCTGTATTGTGGACATTTTGGGAGTCTTAAAATAGAGGTTTGTCTGTTTTTCCGGACATTTTGGAAGTTTTAATATAGAGGTTTGTCTGTATTGTGGACATTTAGGAAGTCTTAAAATAGAGGTCTGTATTGTGGACATTTAGGAAGTCTTAAAATAGAGGTCTGTATTGTGGACATTTAGGAAGTCTTAAAATAGAGGTTTGTCTGTATTGTGGACATTTTAGGAATTCTTAAAATAGAGGTTTGTCTGTACCACTTTAAATGTTCACAAGCGCATAAAACAATGATGCATAAAACCAAGACGAATAGCCCAAATCGTTTTATATATTGAAGATTGTCTAATTCAAATGTTATTAAACAAAAGTCTTAATTTTGTTTAAAAGCCACTTCATTGGCTTTTGGAAGCGGAGTAGGTTGAGGAAAGGGAGGGGGGAAAGGAAGAGGGGGGAAATGAGAAAGATAGGGGATGGCGAAGGATAGTGTGCTACGACGCATCAAGTTAGTGTGAACCTCCTACTAAAATAGTCTGAGTCAGGAGAAGAGGAGACAAGACGCATGCAGTGCTACGATGAGTCGTGCATTTCTCTTGGCGGTCGATTTGCTACACGATGAGCCACGAACTGCTCGCGTAGCTAGTCAGTATAAAAAGTCTGAAGCGCGGCGCGGATTTTTATTTGACACTATAAAAGGTGCAATCAACAATAAGTATCTTTATACATGCTTTACTCACCAATTGACATAAAGCGTATACTGTCCAGCTTCTACATACTACGATCCTAGACTGATTTTGTTGAGATATCTGTCGCTCGATGTTTTATGCGAGCTCTTGTGTGTGATGGTTATGTGCTGCGTGAATCATTTGCAAGATAGGGTGACAGAAATCATAGTCGCTATGAAAGTTATGTGTATTGGCTGAGAAAGATGGACGCGCAATGACATCCGAACGAATTGACCTGATCATAGTGTTGACACTTAGCTACTCTGTATCATCGACAGCTAGACTATCAAGATAATTAGCACTTCCATATTTATTAAAGGTTGCAAGGGTGAAAGGTTAACAAAGGGTTAAAGAACATAGACAATGGTAAAATATATGTTGCATGCCCTGTATCACGAGTATACTACAATCGCTGCGACTAGAGTGTAGTCGCTGACCTAAGTGTCAAAGTGACGATCAGAGCGGAGGGGGTGTGCTGGGATAGTAGTCTGCTGCGTTATCGGGTCCTTGCACAGTGTGCTTGACAAGCAGTCCTACTTTAGAAGCACAATGTTGCTATACAGAGGGGTCTGCCGATTCACAGCTCCATAGCTGTGTCTTACAGCTGAAGGGTTTATTCGGAAAAAAAAAAAAAAACCAAGAAAAGTCGTTTTCTTTGCTTTCTTCACAAAATTCAAGCTTTCTTCCTTTCTAAAACAGTAAAAGTGCATAGGTTCGCCCAGCCCCCAAAACCGTCAAACGTTATCGAGAGTATGAAAAGTGAAAACAAGAAGTACCGGCTGACGTCTCTGCAGTTTTCAATTATACGCCGTTTGTTTTACAATACACGTTTTTATTATATGCAGTGCTAAGAGGATTAACACTTCCGTGACGGGAACCTCCAATCGTAGGTATAAAAAAAAAAAAAAAAAAAAAAAAAAAAAAAAAAAAAGAGACGGTTCTGAGGTACAAAACTCCCTACTATACCAGCGGATTTTTCTTGTTTGATTTTACAGTTACTTCCCCGGAATACTGAAACGGAAATAGAATTGCTTGTTTGTCTGCAGTCGAAATTTGAGGAGATATTTGCACGAAAATTGTCAAAAATTAGATGTCTGAGTGGCGAGGAGATTGTTTGGTTGCTCGGACTTGATGAAGATGAAAGTAATGCCGGCAATTTATCAGTCAGGTTTTAAGGATGAAAGTTGCGAAAATAATGTAAGTACTGATTAATTTGAACAGTGAGTGCCCAGTACGAGTATTCTAGAGAGAACGTGACAACAAAAAGTTTTGTTATCGGCAGAATCGTTCAATCTCGTCGCGGAGTTCGATCTCGAAGTCAAGCAGCATGTCGGCTGTAAATCATTCATGCAATATTTTCCACAAAGCATAAAATTTAATTAAGCATCCATTTTTCATAATGTACAGAATGTTTGGTGCATATCAGACTTCATTTAGGCTCTTAAACAATGTTTGATCACAAGCATTCATTCCACAATAATCTTTCCAGTGCAGCCTCAGGCCAGCACAGTGGTTTCACTGATGCTGTGCCAGTCACAATAGTGTTAAGAAGCAGTATTGAGCAGTATAATTACAATCAATATGATCCTCATTACTTTCAGTTGATGGACGACCTCACGGTGGCAGACGCTATAGTTCAGGTGATTCAGGAGTCCTGCGGCACCAACTTGGCGGTCAATTCCAGCACTTGGGAGGATCCCAACCCAGATGTGGCCGATGTGACTCCCACATTGGACTCCAATGTGGCCACCACACTGTGTCCGAACCAGTGCAGCGGACAGGGGAATTGTGTCAATGGTGAGATGATGTGTGCGTGTGTAAGGTGTTTGTGGTGGGGGGGTGTGTGTGTGGTGTGACTCACACATTGAACTACGATGTGGCCACCACACTGTGTCCCAACCAGTGCAGCGGACAGAGGACTTGTGTCAATGGTGAGATGATGTGTGCGTGTGTAAGGTGTTTGAAGTGTGTGTGTGTGGTGGGTGTGTGTGTGTGTGGTGTGACTCCCACATTGGACTACGATGTGGCCACCACACTGTGTCCCAACCAGTGCAGCGGACAGAGGACTTGTGTCAATGGTGAGATGATGTGTGCGTGTGTAAGGTGTTTTGATAGTGTGTGTGTGTGTGGTGGGTGGGTGTGTGGTGTGACTCCCACATTGGACTACGATGTGGTCACCACACTGTGTCCCAACCAGTGCAGCGGACAGAGGACTTGTGTCAATGGTGAGATGATGTGTGCGTGTGTAAGGTGTTTGTGTGTGTGGTTGGGTGTGTTTGTGTGTGGTGTGACTCCTCACATTGGACTACGATGTGGTCCCCACACTGTGTCCCAACCAGTGCAAGCGGACAGAGGACTTGTGTCAATGGTGAGATGAGGTGTGCGTTGCAGGTGTTTTTTGTAGTGGTGTGTTGTGGGTGTGTGTGTGTGGGTGTGGACTCCCTACCACATTGGACTACGATGTGGACACCACACTGTGTCCCAACCAGTGCAGCGGACAGGGGACTTGTGTCAATGGTGTGATGATGTGTGCGTGTGTAAGGTGTGTGAAGTGTGTGTGGTGGTGTGTGTGTGTGTGTGGTGTGACTCCCACATTGGACTACGATGTGGTCACCACACTGTGTCCCAACCAGTGCAGCGGACAGGGGACTTGTGTCAATGGTGAGATGATGTGTGCGTGTGTAAGGTGTTTGAATGTGGGTGTTTGAAGTATGGGGGTGTGTGATGTGACTCCCATATTGGACTATGATGTGGTCACCACACTGTGTCCTTACCCCTGCAGCGGACAGGGGAAGTCTGTCCATGGTGAGATCATCTCAACGTGTGGAAGGCTCTTGAACACTTGGTACAAGTGCATCAGCTACAAATGAGAATATTGGACTACGTGTGGACCGTTTTTTATTACCCCGCCAGTGCAGCGACAGCCACTTTTGTCCAATGGTGAGATGATGTGTGGCGTGTGTAAGGTGTGTGTGGTGGGGTGTGTGTGTGTGTGTGGTGTGACTCCCACATTGGACTACGATGTGGTCACCACACTGTGTCCCAACCAGTGCAGCGGACAGGGCACTTGTGTCAATGGTGAGATGATGTGTGTGTGTAATAGGGTGTTTGAAGTGTGTGTGTGTGTGACTCCACATTGGACTACGATGTGGACTGTGTCCCAACCAGTGCAGCGGACAAGGGACTTGTGTCAATGGTGAGATGATGTGTGCGTGACTAGGGCGTTTGAAGTGTGTGTGGTGGGTGTGTGTGGTGTGACTCCCACATTGAACTATGATGTGGCCACCATACTGTGTCCCAACCAGTGCAGCGGACAGAGGACTTGTGTCAATGGTGAGATGATGTGTGTGAATAGGGCACTTGAAGTATGTGTTTGATGTGACTCCCATATTGGGACGATGGGTTTGGCACTGTCTTACTCTGGCTTAAAGACTCCAGGGATATTCCCAACAGCCGAAGCACTTGAACACTATGGTACAAGTGCATCAAGTTAGGAATGAGAACATGACGTGTGTGATCCGTTTTTGATCTACCCCGCCACAGTGCGCAGACACAATCCGACTTCTTAGGGGATATGTGTGTGTGTGTGGTGTGGCTCCCCCACATTGGACTATGATTTGGTGACCATTTCTCTCTTGTGCATGAACCAGTGCAGCGGACAGGGCACTTGTGTCAATGGTGAGATGATGTGTGTGAATAGGGCGTTTGAAGTGTGTGTGGTGTGCCTCCCATATTGGAGCACTTGTGTCAATGGTGAGATGATGTGTGTGAATAGGGCGTTTGAAGTGTGTGTGTGGTGTGCCTCCCATATTGGGGCACTTGTGTCAATGGTGAGATGATGTGTGTGAATAGGGCGTTTGAAGTGTGTGTGTGTGGTGTGCCTGCCATATTGGGGCACTTGTGTCAATTGTGAGATGATGTGTGTGTGAATAGGCGTTGAAGTTTGTGTGTGTTGGTGTGACTCCCATATTGGTGCACTTGTGTCAATGGTGAGATGATGTGTGTGAATAGGCGTTTGAAGTGTGGGTGTGTGTGTGTGTGTGTGTGGTGTGCCTCCCATATTGGAGCACTTGTGTCAATGGTGAGATGATGTGTGTGAATAGGGCGTTTTGAAGTGTGTGTGTGGTGTGCCTCCCATATTGGGGCACTTGTGTCAATGGTGAGATGATGTGTGTGAATAGGGCGTTTGAAGTGTGTGTGTGGTGTGCCTCCCATATTGGTGCACTTGTGTCAATGGTGAGATGATGTGTGTGAATAGGGGGGGGCGTTTGAGTGTGTGTGTGTGTGTGTGGTGTGCCTCCCATATTGGGCACTTGTGTCAATGGTGAGATGATGTGTGTGAATAGGCATTTTGAAGTGTGTGTGTTGTGGTGTGCCTCCCATATTGGGGCACTTGTGGCCAATGGTGAGATGATGTGTGTGAAATAGGGCGTTTGGAAGTGTGTGTGTGTGCCTCCCATATTGTGGCACTTGTGTCAATGGTGAGATGATGTGTGTGAATAGGGTGTTTTGAAGTGTGTGTGTGTGTGTGTGTGCTCCCATATTGTGGCACTTGTGTCAATGGTGAGATGATGTGTGTGAATAGGGTGTTTGAAGTGTGTGTGTGTGTGTGCCTCCCATATTGGGGCACTTGTGTCAATGGTGAGATGATGTGTGTGAATAGGGCGTTTTGAAGTGTGTGTGTGTGTGTGTGGTGTGCCTCCCATATTGGGGCACTTGTGTCAATGGTGAGATGATGTGTGTGAATAGGGCGTTTGAAGTGTGTGTGTATGGTGTGCCTCCCATATTGGGGCACTTGTGTCAATGGTGAGATGATGTGTGTGAATAGGGCGTTTGAAGTGTGTGTGTGTGTGTGTGTGTGGCTCCCATATTGTGGAACTTGTGTCAATGGTTGAGATTATGTGTGTGAATAGGGCATTTGAAGTGTGTGTGTGTGTATGTGGTGTGCCTCCCATATTGGGGCACTTTGTGTCAATGGTGAGATGATGTGTGTGAATAGGGCGTTTGAAGTGTGTGTGTGGTGTGCCTCCCATATTGGAGCACTTGTGTCAATGGTGAGATGATGTGTGTGAATAGGGCGTTTGAAGTGTGTGTGGTGTGCCTCCCATATTGGGGCACTTGTGTCAATGGTGAGATGATGTGTGCATGTGTAGGGTGTTTGAAGTGTGTGTGGGG
Organism: Phymorhynchus buccinoides; assembly: GCA_017654935.2. Taxonomy (NCBI): domain Eukaryota; kingdom Metazoa; phylum Mollusca; class Gastropoda; order Neogastropoda; family Raphitomidae; genus Phymorhynchus; species Phymorhynchus buccinoides. The sequence goes on from JAGGCT020004059.1 coordinate 338,654, forward strand.
GGTGTGCCTCCCATATGGGGCCTTGTGTCCCATTGAAGATGATGTGTATGTGAAATATGGCCATTGGAAGTGTGTGTGGGCTGTGTGTCTGTGGTGTGCTCCCCACATGGACTATATATGTGCCACCACACTGTGTCCCCAACCAGTGCAGGCGGACAGGGCACGTGTGTCAATGTGTGAGATGAGTGTGTGTGTGTGTGTTTGAAAGTGTGTGTGTGTGTGTGTGATGTTGACTCCCACATCTTTGTTTTTTGTGTGCGTGTAGGTTTGCATATGTCTATATTGTATCCTGTGTGTAAATGTTGATAAGCTTGTGGTCTAGCAGGGCTCCATTTTTTCTCTCTCAAGGAATTATCTGATTTAGGTCGAAAATCCAGCATGAAAACTGAAAGTCCGACTTGCTTGGCGATGTGCGTGTGGTTTTCAGGGATGCCAGTGCACAATCACTTAGGCGGCTTCGACGGCTCCTTTCCTGATCTCCCTGTCCCCCACGTCCATCTCGCGGGGAGCAATGGCGCTGTGCCAAGCAACCTCTACAGCTGCGCCCGGGCCACGCCAGGGGCGGACAACTTCGTCCCGGGCGTGGACGGTGGCCCGGGGCTGAACGTGCACGTCACTCTATCAACTCAGTCTTCTATGGACATTCTTTTATTTCACACATTCTTATTCATAAGTTTTTTTTCCCGTAATTTTTGTGTTACTGTTACATTTATTCTCTCATCCCTGCGAAGACACTGTAATTACGTGGATAAGACAGACACTGGCGAGTTACGGACTAGCCTGGCTGCTGGGTTATCGTTCGTGATCCCATTAACAATGGCGGCTCTATCCACAGACTGGAATTTGAATCGACATGTGTTTTTTAAAAATCCCGATTCAAATTTGAGTGCTTGGGCAAATCTTTTTCTGCTTTTCCTGAAGACAAAGAAAGCAGGAAGCGTGCAAATACGGACAGAAAATCTCTGAAGCAGTAAGCAACAGTGTTAGATTCTGTGATGTCTCATGTTCAAGGAGGGCATAATCAGGGTTTCTGTCCCTCACTACTCGAAAGGGACAATGGCCGCTTTGTCTGTCTTATTCCCTCTACAGTGTCTTTGGTCGCTGACTCTTGTTCTCTGTACACTGGGGATCTATTGAGGTTGAAAAATGATTTATTGAAGAGGTGTGGGGGTGGGGGGGGGGTGTATTTTCCCAGGAAAGATGACGCAACTACATGCATTTATTTGAGGTAAAATACTTCAAGAATTCTCTGTCTACGAACAGTTTAAAGTACTTCTTGTAGAGCTTTCTTCTAACTCATTCAAGTCGTGCCGGCCATATATGTTCGGAAATCAAATAGATAGCTGTCAATTTTGTGCATTTTCTTCAAGGGATTAAGTCTGTGTGTGACCTACCCTTGATCACTTTCTAACTCTCGCTTCATTCTTAGACCACAATTTTGCCCTGACTTGCTTTTTACGTGGTTCGTTGTGGGGAATCAACTGGTGTATAGAGTTTCCTATATAAGTCTAAAGTCTGACCTACCACTATCCTTATGTCTAAACCTGAAGTAAAACCCGTAATCTTCTTTCATTTCTCCTTTTGTTGATTTATTTTTTTGTTTGTGTTCATGCTGCATGTATTTGTGAGGGTTTTTTAATTCAAAATCGTTGCAATGCGAATGATTAATCCTCAACACTGGCCTTTTGAATCAACTGTGTGATCTTTCCATATTTGTTTTTCCAGATCACTGGGAATAGGTTCTTAATTAGGAATTCCTCGTGAAGTGGAGTGGTGGTGCCCACGTTGGCGGGGTAATAACAAATGATCACACACGTAATTCCCCTCATCCCTAGCTGATGCATTTCTACTATAGTGTTTCAAGCGCTTCGGCCTTTTGCGATGACCCTGGAGTCTTTTAGCCCGGGTATGTCAACAACAACAACAATAACATATTAGAAACTTTTAGCGAAAATATTTAACCTTTCATCGACACTGTCGCCTCTTGGCACCACATGATTGAACGCCCCTGTCACTGAAATGAGGGTCTGGTACTCCATCTGACCTTATGTGCTTAATTGTGGGAGGTAAGGACAGGCCCTATGTTATGCACGTCACAGAGGAATCCCAATATTTGTAGATGAAATCTTTTTCTCTACCCTGGTTAGTTTAATGGTAATTTTGGCTGAGGAATGGCTAGCGTTGAAGGGTTAATAAAAGTATACAAGTGTTAGGACTCGTATCAAGTTTAGCGCTTTGAACCATAATTCCACAAACCTTTTTTCCTTTTAGGCGAAAAGCGTTTAACCCCTTTTCATCTCCACTGTCGCCTCTTGGCACACAATGATTGAACTCCCATGTCCCCTTACTTTCTTCCCCTCAGGTGATGAGAACGCTTCCAATACCAGGGGCAAATCCAGGAGGTACCGGCCACGTTCCGCAGCCAGTACGCGGTGCTGTGCGACCTGCCCAGGCATGGGAGCTCGCGATTCGCATCAGCAACGCGGGCAGTCGCAGAGCTTCAACGAGGCGCCTGTTTGTGGCCTACGACTCCCAGTGTTTCCTCTGCCTGGTGGCTGACGATTCCAACGACGCTAACTGCAACCGCAAAGGTCGGGCATTTGTTGTAATGTCATTTTACCACATTTTATGTTAGACATAATATTGATCACAAATGTTCACATAAATAATGTCGTAGCCATGGGTGAGAATGATCCTTTAGAAGCATAGTGTAACCAAATAAAGTACTAATGGAAATATAACTGTCTTATTTCTGTTCTTTGTTCTAGGCTGTATGTCTTCTCAGGCTTCCACAGATTTGTGTGATGAAGGCAGTGCCAGTAACTGTGAAGAGACCAATTTTTCCCCCTCTCACTAATATTACAATACAATATTATACTACATTGCAGTTTTCACAATTAACCCTTTCACCGCCAAAGTTTCATTGTCGCAACTCGTTGATTTGAACACCTATATCATTAAAGGCATAAATTAGGGTATATTATCCAAAGACCCTATTGTCTTATTTTTTGGGAATAAGGAAATAGACCTTATTTTATATTAAGTCACAGAAGAATCCCCAATCGCAGATAGATTTTGTCTCTCCCAGGTAAATGTAATGAAAGTTTTGGCTGAATATGGCTGGCGGTGAAAGGGTTATCATACTTTTATATCCTCAAGACTGAGAAATTTACAAGATTTTCAATAACCAAAACAACACGATGCGAAAACATCAAAACGTTAAATGCACTTAACTTGTTTCTTAGTCTGTTTACTTTTTGTTTTTTTTTTCCAATAGGATTCGACCTGCGTGATTGAGGGCCAATGTTACTATCTGGAAGACCCCCCCTCTGACCCGTGTCTGGAATGCTCCGCTTCTTCCTATGACAGCTGGTCACGCAAGGCTGGTGAGTACCAGTTTGCTGCTCTTTTTTACTGCAAATGGTTAACTTGGATTGAGGCCAGAGGGCAGTCAATGCACTAGGTGCTTATCACGCGATTTTCTTAGTTGGTCGTAGTGAGAGAGAGAGGGAGGGGACAACAGGATAAAACTGGTCAAGTTTTCAAAAAAGAAAAGAAATTTGGTCTTTAAGAAACAGAATACAACTGGGTCCAGTTTATACCGTGAAATTTGGTCTTTAATTGCTTCGGCATACAGGATAAATTGGGCAAGTTTACCGAGACTTTGGTCCTCATAAAATTGGATCAGAAAACAGATTAAAAAACTAGGCAGTTTTACCGAGAATTTGGTCCTTTAAATTGGCTTTCGGCGACAGGATAAAAACTGGGCAAGTTTTACTGAGAATTTGGTCTTTAAATTGGCTTTCAGCAACAGGATAAAAACTGGGTAAGTTTTACTGAGAATTTGGTCTTTAAATTGGCTTTCAGCAACAGGATAAAAACTAGGCAAGTTTTACTGAAAATTTGGTCTTTAAATTACTGAAAAGTAATTTGGTCTTTAAATTGGCTTTCGGCAACAGGATAAAACCTAGGCAAGTTTTACTGAAAATTCAGTCTTTAAATTACCGAAAAGTAAGTTGGTCTTTAAATTGGCTGGCAGGAGGGACTACAACATTTCATCGGGTAATTTACACACGTTTTCTTCTTCTTTGTCAACCAGTCTGTTTCCTGTCATAGGAGTGCAGATTCACCACAATTAGTTAGGCATGGCATGGCCGGAGAAAATATGTGTAAGAGTTTTCTAGAACAAAAGGCAAGAGAATGCACCAGTAAAGGCAGAAAGACAGTAGATGACAGTAAATGACAACATTAATGATTTAATGGTCTGCCCTGTGGAGACAAGGCAAGTTATCAATTTTCCATTAAGCATAGGGAATAATAGTGATGAGACTGTCAGAATACTTTTGGTTGCAGGTTACAGTGGAGCTATGTCAAGTTTCCGTGATACATAATAATAGTGATGATAAGTAAGAATACTTTCGGTTGCATGCTAAGGTGGAGCAATATCTAGTTTCCGTGATGCGAAAGACCCCCAGAATACTCCCTGTTGCAGGAGACACAGGCAAGTTATATCAATTTTCCATGATGCATAATAATACTGATGATACTGTGATGATACTTTCGGTTGCAGGTTACAGTGGAGCTAGGGTTAATACTGATGATACTGTGAGAATACTTACAGTGGAGTGTTAAGATGCAATATAAAGTTTCCGTGATACATAATAATAGTGATGATACTGTAAGAATACTTTCAGTTGCATGCTACAGTGGAGCAATATCAAGTTTTCCGTGATACATAATACTGATGATACTGTAAGAATACTTTCGGTTGCAGGTTACAGTGGAGCAATATGAAGTTTCCATGATGCATGATACTGTAAGAATACTTTTGGATGCATGTTTCAATGGAGCAATATGAAGTTTCCATGATGCATGATACTGTAAGAATACCATCAGTTGCAGGTTACAGTGGAGCAATATGAAGTTTCCATGATGCATGATACTGTAAGAATACTTTTGGTTGCATGTTTCAGTGGAGCAATATGAAGTTTCCATGATGCATGATACTGTGAGAATACTTTTAGTTGCATGTTTCAGTGGAGCAATATGAAGTTTCCAAGATGCATGATACTGTAAGAGTACTTCTGGTTGCATGTTTCAGTGGAGCAATATGAAGTTTCCATGATGCATAATACTGAAAGAATACTTTCAGTTGCACATTTCAGTGGAGCAATATGAAGTTTCCATGATGCATAATACTGAAAGAATACTTTTGGTTGCATGTTTCAGTGGAGCAATATGAAGTTTCCATGATGCATAATACTGAAAGAATACTTTTGGTTGCATGTTACAGTGGAGCAATATGAAGTTTCCATGATGCATGATACTGTATGAATACTTTTGGATGCATGTTTCAGTGGAGCAATATGAAGTTTCCATGATGCATGATACTGTAAGAATACTTTTGGTTGCATGTTACAGTAGAGCAATATCAATTTTCCATGATGCACGATACTGAAATAATACTTTCAGTTGCATGTTACAGTGGAGCAATATCAATTTTCCATGATGCATAATAGTGATGATACTGTAAGAATACTTTTGGTTGCATGTTTCAGTGGAGCAATATGAAGTTTCCATGATGCATAATACTGAAAGAATACTTTTGGTTGCATGTTTCAGTGGAGCAATATCAATTTTCCATGATACATAATACTAGTGACGATACTGTAAGAATACTTTCGGTTGCACGTTTTAGTGGAGCAATATAAAGTTTCCATGATGCATAATAAAGTGGAACCTCCCTTATAAGACCTTACAAAATCACCCAAAATCAGGTCTTAAAAGGGAGGGGTCATATAATGGGAGGTAATGTTCAATACTTACAAAGAAGGGCAATGAATCAGAGAAGTAGGTCTTATGTGGGAGTGAGTCTTATAATGGGAGGTCTTATAACGGAGGTTCCACTGAAATAGTGATGATACTGTGAGAATACTTTCGGTTGCAGGTTACAGTGGAGCTATATCAATGTTCCATGATGCGTAATACTCATGATACTGTGAGAATACTTTCAGTTGCGTGTTAAGATGCAATATAAAGTTTCTGTGATGCATAATAATACTGATGATACTGAAAGAATAATACTTTTGGTTGCGTGTTGCAGTGGAGCAATGTCAAACCATCACCACCACCCCAGAGTCAACCATCGCCACCTCCACCACCAGTCGAACCACCACGACGGAGGGTCGCGAGGACGAGAAGTCGAAGCGTTTCAACACGGAGACTATCATCATCGCCGCCTCCGTGTCCTCGGTCATCGTCGTCCTCCTCACCATCGGCATCACCGTCTACTGTGTGCAATGGTCAGTGACCTTTAAGGATGAATAGTTATTATTCAGGTTGACCCCTCACCATCGGCATCACCGTCTACTGTGTGCGCAGGTCAGTGACCTTTAAGGACAGTTAGTTATTATTCAGGTTGACCCCTTCTCCATCGGCATCACCGTCTACTGTGTGCAACGGTCAGTGACCTTTAAGGATGAATAGTTATTATTCGGGTTGACCCCTTCACTTGGGGCAGAGGGTGGTGGATGCCTTGTGCCTCCATTACGGGGAGCTGGACAACCCTGTCCACTCCATGAGTCTCTCCCCTTGGGGATACCGGTGGGTCTTTTTCACTTCTGTGCTTGTATCTTCCTCTAATCTGTCAGTCTCTTTGGACTATGCCTTTTCCCTTTGCTTTCTGTCATCTATATCTTTCTGACTTATTGGCCCATTCTCCTGCCTTTAAAAAAAAATATTCAAAATAATTTGTACCCTTTGAACTCCTCCAAAATCAGAATATGTCAGCTATGCGCAGTGGGGAGACCAATGAAAACAGAAAACCACGGACACATACGTACCTTACCCATTACGGCCTGGGAACGCAGAAGAAGAAGAAGAACCCTTCACCGACAGATAAAAAAAGTGAAGAGTATCTTTTTCTTTTAATTATCAATTTGAAAACAGGCCCGTGAGACTGTCAGTAGTAGTTCATAGCCACAGAAAATGATCTGCCCATGACTCATCACTAGGTGGCATGGTCAGGTCAGTCCCAAAATTATCGCCCTTTCGTGTCATCAAGAAGTAGTATAAAAGCCTCGTTGATGTGTGTTTAAACTTAATAGCAGCAGTACACAGAAGGGTCTCCAACCATGATTTGAAAGCGTTCAAAACTTGTGCAGTCAGCTGCCAGACTGTTTACCATCCCGATTTTGCTGTAATTTTTACGGGGAAAAGTCAAATTACGGCTACGGAGAAAAAATACGGGGAAAAAATCCTAAATATAAAAAAACCCACTACAGTTGCGTCGGTAGGCGAAGCTTTTGAAACGATGCGGTGAAAAGTCCATTTCGCGCTAAAAAAAAAAAAAAATTTTTTTCTTTTCTGTTTCAAATGGCGTCCAGGCGATGCATTCCAAGCTTCTGTATTTTCTGGTCGAAAATCAAGACAAGACATCAAAAGTGACAGAAATTCCGTGAACGTGACCTCAAAATTCCAGGAATACGTCCGTCAGCATAGGTGACGATCATGTGTTTCTGTGTCTACTTGCTCGAGGACATTAGTATTGCACACTCAGGTCATACGATATCGGGAACGTTCATTGGTCCACGTGTTTTGGAATTACAGTTTTTTGTTTTTTAAATTACATTTTTTTGTTTCAGAAATTACAACTTTGCAAACAGGTCTGATCTGCATTTTCCTAGAGGTCTTCACAAAGTTCACATTTTCTGTTGTCAGACGACCGCAGAGAGCCTTACGGCAGGAGTCTGGCCAGGGATTCCGACGAGGGATCCAACTACGAACGGGTGTACAACGGCCTTTCGGCATGCGCACAAGCAAAAATCCCTGGCTTTAAAGGAACCCCCAGCGTCCCGAGTGGACGATTATTTAATGCGCCCACTCTGTATCTTTTGCGTAAACCTACGCCTTCCCATCTCAATGTGACGATGCCCAATAAGGTTTTCTTTCTTTTTCTCATTTCTGAATTGATGTCATTACACGATTGGGGGGGGGGGGGGGGGGGGGGGGGGGGGGGGGGGGGGTTTGTTTTTCTTTCTTTTGTGTTGAATTCTATCATTCCTTGAATTTCTTGTCTTTGTCTCAGTTCGGTAAAGTCTTTCGCTCAGGGTCTCATCTCACTCACGAAGTTTCCCATCTTCTGTTTTTGTTTTTAAACCTTCAAATGACAACTGTTCCATGACATTTACGGCTACTGTTATGATTATTAGTATTAAGCACCACTTGTATTCATTGTTGACCTAATGGAACATTGTTAGTCAAATGCATAATTGTTTTTATTTTAGTTATTCTTTCACTCCCCCCCCCCCCCCCCCCCTCTTTGTTTACATTGTGTAATCATATTCATTGAATGCTTACTTCAACTGTAACAACCTTTAGTAGTAATCATCTCGATATGTTTTTTCTATTTCTGCCTTTTGTCATGCGTTTCATATTCTCGCTTTTGTTTAATTATCAATGTTGGTGTGTAATGTACAAATCCATTGATTAAAACTTTTCTCTTTAACAATGTGTAATCAATTAAGTTGTCCTGTTTTTGTTCAGTATCTTAAACTTTTGTAATTGTGTTTTCATATAGTCCTGTTTCCCAGCTTTGTTAACTTTAATGATCTGATTTAAAACATTTCTCTTTAACAATGTGTAATCCATTAGTTGTCTGTTTTGTTCGTATCTTAAACTTTTGTAATTGTGTTCTATATTTCCTGTTTCCCAGCTTTGGTAACCTTTCCATGATCAATGATTTAAAACATTTCTCTTTACTAATGTGTAATCAAATTAAGTTGTCCTGTTTTTGTTCCGGTAATCTTAAACTTTTGTAATTGTGTTTCGGATACTTCCGTTTCCCAAGCTTTGTTAACTTTACATGAGCTGGATTTGGCTTTTTGTTAATTTTTTGTGGATTCTATTGAGAAATCCATTATTTAAAAAAAGAAGTTATTTTATTTTTAAACAGTGTAATACAATTAAATGATCTGCTTTTTTTTCAGCCTTAAATATTGTGGTAAACTGTACTTTATTAAATCTTCCATTTCCAGATTACGTATTGCTGAAGATGGTGTATAACAACAATGGAATGAAATTCCAATTTCCACGCTTTTTGTTGAAACTGTATGTGATCTTTGTTGAAGTTACACAGTTCCTTTGTTGAGTTGTTAAACTTTATGTGATCTTGTTGTTGTTAGATAAATAGGTTATTGTTTATATCAATCATTTCATGTTTTTCGAAGCTTTAAAAATGCCATGTCTCATTACCGTCTACTCACGTGCCTTTTTTTTGTAGCACAATGCAATGAAATAAATATGCTATTTCTCGATTGTCCCTCTACACGAGTTGGACGCTCTGTGTATACATGTGTGTACACATCCACTGTGTGCTCTACCATAGGATGGAAGTTCAACTTACGTCGCGTATCGCTTTCGCCATTACGACGGGCTGAACAAACCAACCCTGGTATAGCAAAAATTTATGTTTCCTGATCACTGTCCTAGCCAAAAGGCCGAGTGCGATCAGGATTTTTTATTTTTGTCCATACCCAATTACAGTAGCACCTCCCTTATAAGACTCCCTCCCACATAAGACCTACTACTCTGAGACATTTGCCCTCTTTGTAAGTATTAAATTACCTCCCTTATAAGACCTCATTTTGGATGATTTTTGAAGGTCCATTATAATGGAGGTCCCAGCTGTATTATCTGGGGTCTTCTTCATCAATCGCTCAATTTTCTGTCATCATGATCGCAGATGCATCATGCTGGCTGTTATGCGCCTAACTAAGAAATAGTTACGCCCAGCCTGTCTGTCTTTGGCTGGAATCAAATCTTTGGTAAGATTTCTTTAGAAAAAAAAGCAGGAGAACGGACCGGTTAGATAGAAATAGATGACAGTAGCAAGGGAAAAGGCATAGTCGAAAGAAACGACAAATCGAGGAATGTTGATACAGTGAACCTCCCTTATAAGACCTTCAAAAATCAATCCAAGATGAGGTCCTTTATGGGGTGGGTCTCTATTGAGGTATTTTAATACTTACAAAGAGGGCAATGTCTCAGAGAAGCAGGTCTTATACGGGAGGGAGTCTTATAATGGAGGTCTTCTAAGGGAGGTTCCACTGTAGCACAGAACTTCCAGAAAGTGGGGGACTCTTTGTACGGACGCGTACTCCCCCTCCCACGGGGGTATCTGGATCGCATGATAGCAAATGTAATTGTCACATGTATGTTATATCACGCTTGTCTTCATTTCGACCCTATCAGACGTCCACCGCAGAGGGGGCAGCTGCTGTCCTAAAATGTGTCTATGTGGAACATGCCGTTGCCCAGTTTAACATCCCCCACTCTCTCACTAAAAGTATTTAAGGGAAGGTCCCCACAGGCCAACAATCCCATGCTGCAGCACTAGAGCCAGTGCAAAACGCCCCCTAGTTGGCAGAGTTTATGGTCTTCTACAAAAGACTAAGTCCCCAC
>JAGGCT020004059.1:349614-400837 GCA_017654935.2 Phymorhynchus buccinoides
CCTAATCAATGGGTATACTCATCCCCACCACTCCTTATCTCCCTTCCCAACACTGTGTATTATTCCATTATTTAGCTTTAAATCAACACCAAACACTATATATCTTATTTCATTAGTTAGCTTTAAATAAAAACACCAAGGCACTCTGTATATTATTCATTAGCTCTTTTTTTTAAACTCAACACCAACACACTGTAGATTATTCCTTAGTTAGCCCCCAAGAGCCCATTTATAATATATTTCAGATGTTTCTTTTGGAGAGTCGATTCTTTTGGGGCTTAAAAGATTTAAACAAATGTTCATAAGACTTAGTACAACAAAATAGTGCTCATGAATACTACACATTAAGACAATGTACCCGGAAAGTAACTTTCAAAGACACCATGTACTTCATATTTCCATAATTAAAAGTTAGACCTCGTACAATCCGTAATTAAAAAGTGTGCTTTTTTTTCTTCCTCTTTTTTTCCTTCCAAGGAGGGGGGAGAGGCTCGCGTGCCATAACATTTCTTTTTGTCACAAAAACTGAAAAAGATTCATGGTAAAAGAAAAGAGAAAGGGGCGGAGGCGTATAAGGTGGGGGGGAGCTCATGGTTTCTATGGACATCCTTTCCCCCCCACCCCCCCACCACACCACACCACACACCCCCACCCCTCAAATAGGCTGACCTCAAGGAACCTCCTCCCCCCCAGAGAAAGAAAAGGCACACGCTTGTAAAAAAGAAACAAGATGGCAACGACATATCAACAAAGTTCCACTTGAATGAAAATGGGGTTTACTGTCCGCTCAGTTGCAAGCAGCACATATGAGACAAACCATCAACCAACCACCATCAACATCTGATAATTAACTGTTTAAACATGAAGTTCCACTTACCAGCAACACCCACATACATCTACCACCTCCCCCCCACACACACACATACACTTTTGCTAGGTCTGATAAAAGACTGTGTATCAAATTTGGGTTTGCACGTGGATAGGTAGTTAGGATATCCAGGCCAATATTGAAGATGAAGGTCAAGTTCACTGAGGCCGAAAATGCTGCCGCGCGGCTGGTAATCTAGCGTCTTTCCACAATGGAGGTAGTTAGGATATCCAGGCCCAATATTGAAGATGAGAGTGACAGAGAGTTCACTGAGGCCGTAAATGCTGCCGCGCGGCTGGTATTCTAGCGTTTTCACAATAGGTAGTTAGGATATCCAGGCCAATATTGAAGATGACGGTCGAGTTCACTGAGGCCGTAAATGCTGCCGTGCGGCTGGTATTCTAGCGTTTTCACACTAGGTAGTTAGGATATCCAGGCCAATATTGAAAATGACGGTCGAGTTCACTGAGGCCGTAAATGCTACCGCGCGGCTGGTATTCTAGCATTTTTCACACTGGGTAGTTAGGATATCCAGGCCAATATTGGGGCCAGTTCTCTTTGTCCTGTACACTGATCCTCTCTCTGATGTTATTGCTAGTCACTCGTGTTATTGACCAGTCCTTTGCCTGATGATACCCCGCTTCCAACATCGGCAGAACCTACCCAACTTGACAGCGCTATTCAGTCTATGGAATCTTGCATTCATGATGTCAAAACCTGGATGACCTGCAACAAATTAAAACTTAATGATGACAAGACGGAAGCTCTGATTGTTTCCTCTCAGCGTATGTCTGCAACGATCTCTCTTCCAGAAACTCTTACAGTTGGCAATGCTTGTGTTCAGTTTTCTAAGTCAGCAAAGAATCTCGGAGTTACCCTCGATGATTCAAATCTCACAATGTGTACACAGGTTATTAATCTCAAACGTTCCATCAATTATGAGCTCAGACGAATCAATGCTGTTCGACACTTTATGTCTGTTGCAGCCACAAAAAACTCTTATTTCTGCTTTTATTCTTTTCCCGCATTGACTATTGCAAATCTCTTCTCTGTGGCTGTCCTCAGTATCTCCTAAAAGTTCAAAAAAAAGTTCAAAAACTGCAAAACAGTGCAGCACGCATCACTCTCAAGATTCCACGCTCTGATCATACAACACCTCATCTTCGTAACTTGCACTGGCCTCCCAGTAGAGGCTAGAATCAAGTATAAAATATCTTGCCTTTGTTTCGGTGCTGTTCACTCTTCTGGTCCTGTCTATCTCTCCGAACTAATAAATGTCTACACACATCGCTGGCTCCCTACGTTCTTCCTCTGACTGCTGCACACTCAAGGTTCCTCAGGTCCACACAAAATCTTTTAGTGAAACGATCCTTCTTCTATTTAGCACCTCACCTCTGGAATTCCCTCCCACAAACAGTGACGCTAATCTGACTCTATCTCCGCCTTTCGCTTTGCCCTTAAAACTCACTTGCTTAGGACATATTATGATTGATTAGTGTTTGTGTGTGAGGTGGAGGTGGGGGTGTCCGTTTCATTGCAGAAATCTTGTAAAAAAATGTATTTACAATTATTTTTATAATTCGTAAGTTGTATGTAGGAATTGTCTTACGTTTTGTAAACTTTAAATGGTTGTAAAATGAGGGTTAGATAGAAGGGTATTTTTGTTCTTGCAAAATTGTGTCTATTATAATTAGTCATGTAATTGGTATGTCGATGGCAGTATGATTTTAATTTCAAGTTGCAGTATTGTATCCAAACTTGATTGAGAATGTGAATGTGGTCTATGTTTTCTTAGAATTTTCATATTATTATTGTAACTATTTTACTCTTGTATGATTAATTGTGGGAGAGTGTGCGTGTGCATGTTGTGTGTGTGTATGTGTGCGTGCGTGCGTTCATGTGTGTGTGTGTGCATGCCTGTCCTCAGGCGTTCGTGCGCGCGCCGCACGCACGCGTGCGTGTGTGCGTGTGTACAGTGTTTGTGTGTTGTGTGTGTGTGTGTGTTGTGCATCTTGTGTGTGTGTGTGTGTGTGTGTGAGGAGGTAGTAGAAGAGATTGTTCGTGCAATCATCGTGTTTATCTTACTTTTTAATGATTGATTATTTGTTTGCCTTTAATGTTTTTGTTACAATGTAAGCGCACTGAGCTCATGTGAGAAAGAGCGCTATATAAATTCCCATTATTATTATTGAAGATGAAGGTCACGTTCACTGAGGCCATAAATGCTGCCGCGCGGCTGGTATTCTAGCGTTTTCACACTAGGTAGTTAGGATATCCAGGGCCTGTATTCATGAGATAGCATGAGACTTAGCATGATGCTAACTTAGAAGCTCGTCCAATGTCCTATAGGATTTAATATGACTTTTTGAAGAGGTTCTAAGTTAGCATGATGCTAAAGTCTAATGCTATCTAAACGTGAATACAGGCCCAGGCAATATGAAGATGAGCGTTCACTGAGGCTGTAAATGCTGCCGCGCGGCTGGTATTCTAGCGTTTTCACACTAGGTAGTTAGGATATCCAGGCCAATATTATAGATGAAGGTCGAGTTCACCGAGGCCGTAAATGCTGCCGCGCGGCTGGTATTCTAGCGTTTTCACACCAGGTAGTTAGGATATCCAGGCCAATATTATAAGATGAAGGTCGAGTTCACTGAGGCCGTAAATGCTGCCGCGCGGCTGGTATTCTAGCGTTTTCACACTAGGTAGTTAGGATATCCAGGCCAATATTGAAGATGAAGGTCGAGTTCACTGAGGCCGTAAATGCTGCCGCACGGCTGGTGTTCTAGCGTTTTCACGCTCTAGTTTGTTATTATGAATGATTTTTTTACGGTAATTTTGTGGAGGTTTAATGTGCCACCCCAAGAACATGCCATTTTCATGTTTGTGGTTTGTTGTTAAATGATAATGGAGATGATGATGATTACCAGCCACAACCAAAGACAGCGAAGCTGATAATGTTTTCAGTGGATTCTGAACGCTGAAGATCGTTCTGACTGAGTCAAGTCAAGTCAAGTCAAGTCAAAATTACTTTTAATGACGATAAAGAGAGTAAGCTCAGGTCAGGTCAGGTCAGGTAGTTGGGACATTAGGCCTCGCGGCCTCTTCACTGTCCTGTCATTTTGTTTGAACTTTTGCACAGCTGAGAGGTTTTTGTATTTTGTTTTCGGCAAATCTGCCTTTTACTATTGTGGTTTTAGTCATGCTCGTATTGTAGTTTCGATATGTTGGTGTATCCACCAAGGAGGTTTTTGAATTGTGTTAGATTTTGTGCTCGTTTAATATGTGCAGGAAGAGTATTCCAAAAACTTTGTTACTCTGTTAGAAAAGAAATTTTTTCTAATATTAGTTCGGCTATACTGGGTTAGTATTTTTTAAATCACTGTTACGGGTTCTTGAGTCAGTTGTTAGCTGGAACAAAGCGGCGTACAAGCTTTTTTCATCCTGTCGTCATGAAAAGAATAAACAAAAAACATACTGAATCAAATAAAATGTAAAGATCAACAATAAAAATTGGCGTTTACAAGGAACCAAAGCACAATGAACAAATATCAAAAATAAATCATACATAAATCATGACTAGCAAAATACATTATGTACAAAATATAAATAGAAATGCAATCATACTTTGAAAGGGAGAGAGCAAGAGGTGGGACAAGAAAAAAAGATTGAGACATAGAGGCTGATAGAGACATCGTATTAAAGAAGAGAAAAATTAAAAAAGCGAGCCTGATAGAGGGTGTATGAGAGAGAGAGAGAGATTGTGGACGTGCAAAAAATCTAACTTACAAATGCAGAGAGTGGTAAAACCACTCTGGTGTAAAGCGGAAAAAATAAATGAGACAGATCACTAGAATTCACCCCCCCCCCCTCCTTCAAATTGAAAATAACACATATAAAACACATAGCACTGACCCACAAAGTCCTCATGTTGATAAACATCATTGATTAGTTTACAGGGTGCCAGTAAGAAACATAGCAAATTAATGGAATATATTATGTAAATACGACACACAAAGCCTTTATTTTGACAAGTAGCGTTGGTTATTTTACAAGGCTTCAATCATAGTCTTTTTAAGTGCCTTTTTAAAAGCTTGTCTTGAAGGACACAGTTTTAAAGAAGAAGATAGATTATTCCATGCTGTACCCCCTGAGTAAACAAAACTAGACATGTATAAATTATTTCGGGGTCTGGGAAAGGAGAGTGAATGAGTATGTCGATTTGGGTTGATGGTAAAACTCAATAATTTTCTTAGGAGCGACTCCATTCACCATGTTGTACATGGTAAAATAGTGGTAAAATATTTAATGTTTTGTATTCATTAGCCGTCAAGGTGTTGGATTTTAACAGAACTAATTTTATAGCTTGTTTATGCAAACGACATGTGTTTCAGGTTGGTTTCACTGGTACTGTCCCAAAGAGTAGATGCATAATTTATAAGATGTGAGCATAGAAGAACAACTTTTGCGAGTGGAGATTCAAAAACTTTTATTTTTGCAAGCTGATATATCCTTTTTTGAAATTCGTTTGCCAAGATAAGAAATATGATCAGACCATAATAAATCATTATCGACAGTAACGCCTAAGACGTTATGTGATTTCACTTCTTCTATCTTTTGATCTTGAATGTATAAAGGTGGAAATGGAGAGCTCATTTTCTGTCTTTTTTGACTCTGTAGCGACATACATGCATTTTGTTGGAGTAGCATTTAATGCCATATGGTTCTTTTTAGTCCATGTCATTAATTTATCGACATTGTTCTGGAGATCACTGACCAAATGATTGGGGTTACCATTACAGGGACTGTAAAGACGTGACTATGTTAACACACAATAAACATTGAACGGAGGGACCTAGGACGCTCAAATTTTGCATGCGGATAGGGTACTAAGAATATCTAGGCCAAGTTTGAAAATGAAGGTCATAGGTCAAAGGTCAAGGCCACTGGAGCCGAAAATGCTGTCGAACACCTGGCACGATAATGGAGGGATCTAAGACGCTCAACAAAAAAAAAAAATTTTTTTTTTTTTTAGGCATTAGGATAGGTGCTAAAGAATTCTAGGGCCAAGTTCAAAAATGAAGGTCAAAGGTCAAGGTCACTGGCGCCGAAAATGATGCTGAGCACCTGGCACGATAATGATGTCGAACAGAGGGACCTTGCATGTGGATAGGTACTAAGATTATCTAGGCCAAATTCAAAAATGAAGGTCCAAGGTCACTGGAGTCGAAAATGCTGCCGAACACCTGACACGAAAACGGGGGGACATAGGACGTTCAAATTTTGCATGTGGGTAGTTAGTACTAAAGATATCTAAGCCAAGTTAAAAAATAAAGGTCATAGGTCAAGGTCATTGGTGCTGAAAATGCTGCCGAGCAAGCACCTGGCACGATTACGATTGAACGGAAGGACCTAGGACACTCAAATGTTGCATGTGGATAGGTACTAAGAATATCTCTGCCAAATTCAAAAATGGAAGGTCATATGTCAAAGGTTAAGGTCACTGGTCCAAAACATGCTACTGAGCACCTGGCACGATAACGATTGAAAGGAGGGACCTAGGAACAATCAAATTTTGCATGCGGATAGGTACTAAGGATATCTAGACTAAGTTCGAAATTGAAGGTCATAGGTCAAAGGTCAAGATCACTGGAGCCGAATAACGCTGCCGCGCGTTTGGTGGTTTAGCGTCTTAACGCTCTAGTTGTTATTATTGTTGTTACAGCATGTTGTGGAGTGCCATGCGGCGACGTACTCTCCGGGTGAGAGCAGCCTGATTTTCACAGAGATAAGTATCTGTGACTATAATATACCAAATACCAAAAATACCAAATACCAAACGTGGCTGCCACAATACCTGGGCATGTGTTGAGTGACAGTGAACGGGACACGGAGACATTATGGCTTGTGGCTCAAAGCCACAAACCTATATAACTCACTTTGTCGGTCGGTCGGTCTGTATGTCGATCCAAAATTGGCGCACAATTTTATCAAAAATTGTCTCACTTCAAATCGAGGCTACACTTCTGTGGCCGCTCTTTAAAATGATGGATTTAAAAAGCGTACAAAATAATAAACATAAGTAATACAGTACACAACAACAGACACGACGAGTGTGTGGTGCTGCTTTTGATGAGTATAAGTTGGATACATAGTTTTAAATGTTTCCAAAAGATATAAAAAGTTAAGAAATGGTGCAGAGATAAAATTCTGGTTTAAAGATTAAAATTATTAAAAAGCCAGGGAAGGCGACTCAGTGTATGCAATGATCGGAGTGGTAAAAATAGACCGCATGCCACAAACTATTGCGATTTCGCGCTTGCTATCATTATTATACTATTGTTGTTGCAGTATGTTGTGGAGTGCCACGCCCAAACGTTGCTGCCACAATACTTGGGCATGTACCGAGTGACAGTCAACGACACAGAGACATACCTGGTGGTCTTGAAAAACGTGTTCAGTCCGCGTCTGACAGTACACACCAAGTATGATTTAAAGGTAACAACTTACACATTGTGTACACATTATCTACACATTCTATGCACATTATACATACACAGACCTACCTTGTCGTGAAAAAAGTGTTATGTCCTCAACTGTTTCTACACACCAAGTATGACCTGAAGGTAACAACTTACACATTGTGTACACATTATCTACACATTCTATGCACATTATACATACACAGACCTACCTTGTCATGAAAAACGTGTTATGTCCTCAACTGTTTCTACACACCAAGTATGACCTGAAGGTAACAACTTACACATTGTGTACACATTATCTACACATTCTATGCACATTATACATACACAGACCTACCTTGTCATGAAAAACGTGTTATGTCCTCAACTGTTTCTACACACCAAGTATGACCTGAAGGTAAGCAGTGATAAAACAAGACATTATTGGCGCATGATCTACAAACATGATGTGCACATCATCTACAAACATTATCTGCACATCATCTACAAACATCATCTGCACATCATCTACAAACATCATGTGCACATCATCTACATCTATGTGTCAAATCATCTAGAGGGATGTGCACATCATCTACAACATTCATCTGCAACATCATCTAGTAACATCTACAGACATTATGTGCACATCATCTACAGACATGTGCACATCATCTACAAACATCATCTACACAACATCTACAGACATTATGTGCACATGATCTACAAACATCATCTACAGACATGTGCACATCATCTACAAACATCATCTGCACATCATCTACAAACATGTGCACATCATCTACAAACATCATCTGCACATGATCTACAGACACATGCACATGATCTACAGACATGTGCACATCATCTACAAACATCATCTGCACATCATCTACAAACATCATCTGCACATCATCTACAAACATCATCTGCACATCATCTACAGACATCATCTGCACATGATCTACAAACATCTGCACATCATCTACAGACATCATCTGCACATCATCTACAAACATCATCTGCACATCATCTACAGACATCATCTGCACATCATCTACAAACATGTGCACATCATCTACAAACATCATCTGCACATCATCTACAAACATCATCTGCACATCATCTACAAACATCATCTGCACATCATCTACAGACATGTGCACATCATCTACAAACATCATCTGCACAAACATCTACTGCACATCATCTACACACATGTGCACATCATCTACAGACATTATGTGCACATCATCTACAGACATGTGCACATCATCTACAGACATGTGCACATCATCTACACACATGTGCACATCATCTACACACATGTGCACATCATCTACAGACATGTGCACATCATCTACAGACATGTGCACATCATCTACACACATGTGCACATCATCTACAGACATGTGCACATCATCTACGCATTACTTAGTAGGACCTGAAGGTAAGCAATGATAAGGTAACAAGACATTATCTCAATGTTGATTCTAGAGCACGGTCTTGCGGGATTCCCGCATTTATCCCCCCTAGGATGCATAAAATCGCGAACAGTGCGGCCCAACTCGCGCAAAAAAACAAAAACGAACGCACTTTTACTTAATGAGTGCGTAGTCGCGGCTGCTGTGTCTATATCCTTCTCGATATTGATATTGAGTCGAACCGAGCATCCTTTCTGTAAACGTTTCTGATTGGCCGATGACCCTTGCTTTGTCCAATCACACACATTTTCACTCAGATGCACAAATTTTCAGTCCGCCATTTTTGTTTTAGTGCACACTATCGAGCTCAATGCCACAGCCAGCGATTCTCGTTCTGTTGTAGGGCCTCTAAGGCGCAGTGAGCAAAGCAAACTTGTTTAATTTTGTGTTTCGTGGGGTCATCAACGAAGGATTGTGTGTACAACTAAGAATACACGCAATGGGTCAGGAAGTGAAACGGAACTGCTCTATGCCGAAGCTGTGTCATTACTGTCAACCAGATCCGAGATTGGAATTCTTGAAACTGCCTCGTCCCAAAAACTGGAAAGACGCACGAAAAAACGCTTTCCAAAAGGCGTGGTTGGGTTTCATTAGTAAGAGCACTGGGCCTGTATTCACATTGAATTAGGTGAGACTTATCATCGTAAGCTCTTAGAAGTTGAGCCTGTATTCAATGAATGTAGTGTGAGACTATCATCATAATCGTCTTAGAAGTCCTGGGCCGTATTAACATTGAATTAGTGGTGAGACTATCATCATAAGTCTTAAGATGTCCTGGCCTGTATTCACATGAATAGTGTGAGATTATCCTCGTTAATTGTCTAGAAGTTCCCGTGGCCTGTCTTCACATTGAAGTAGTGTGGAGACTTATCATCATAATGTCTTAGAAGTCCTGGGCCTGTATTTCACATTGAATAGTGTGAGGACTTATCATCATAATGTTTAGAAGTTAATGTTACCCGCGGACGAGGCCGAAGCACTGCAGCGGAAAATGCGCCACCGGCTGGTGACTCTAGCAAATAACGCTATGGATCTAGGGTTAATGATGATGATAACAAGAAGCTTATTTTGTTGTTGTGATTTTGATCTATGATGGTGGTGGTGATGTGATGATATGATGATTTGTCGAGGTGATGATGATAAAGATGATGATGATGAGTACGAAAGATGCTGTGACGACGCTGATGATCAAAAGATGATGTGCTGATGATGATGTTACTGTTACAGGCTCTACAGTGGACAGACAGGCCAGTGACAAGGAACGATGACTGATGATGACGATACGATTGATGTTGAGATATCGATGATGATGATATCGATATGGATAATGTTGATGCAACGAGGAATGATGCTATCATGAAGATGATGGATGATGGATGATGATGATAAAGATGATGCGATGATGTTACTGTAAGCTCTAAGTGGACAGACAGGTCAGGACAAGCACACGATGATGAGATGATAATGATGATAAAGATGTGGCGGTATGGTACTGTACAGGGATCTACAGTGGACAGACAGGACAGTGACAAGGAATATGATGATGATAAAGATGATGACGAGGATAATGATGATGATGATGCGATGATAAGCGATTGATGATGATGGACAATGATATCGATGATGATTGATGTTACTGTTACAGGGCTCTACAGTGGCAGGACAGGCAGTGACAAGAATGAGATGAAGGATGATGATGACGACAATGATGAGAGGATGATGGTGATGACGAACGAGGATTATCGATGATGAGGATGTTACGTTACAGGGTCTCACAGGTGGACAGACAGGCCAGTGAAAAGACATGATGATGATGGATGATGATTGATGATGGTGATGCGACGATGGATATCGCTGATGATGATGATGACGATGATGGATCTTGTTACTGTTACGGGCTCTACAGTGGACAGGACAGGCCAGTGACAAGAATGATGAAGATGATATGAGGACAATGATGATGATGACGATGATGATGTAAGGTTACAGGGCTCTACATGACAGACAGGCCAGTGACAAGAATGATGATGATGATGATGATATCGATGCTGTAATGTGATGTTGCTGTTACAGGGCTTACAGGGACAGACAGGCAGTGACAAGGAAACGGGTCAGAACTCACTACCTAGACACTAACTAGATCTCTCAGCTCCTTCAGTAACTCACTCACTAGATATCTCAGCTCCTTCAGTAACTCACTAACTAGATATCTCAGCTCCTTCAGTAACTCACTAGATATCTCAGCTCCTTCAGTAACTCACTCACTAGATCTCTCAGCTCCTTCAGTAACTCACTAACTAGATATCTCAGCTCCTTCAGTAACTCACTAACTAGATATCTCATCTCCTTCAGTAACTCACTAACTAGATATCTCATCTCCTTCAGTAACTCACTAACTAGATCTCTCAGCTCCTATTCAGTAACTCACTCACTAGATCTCTCAGCTCCTTCAGTAACTCACTAACTAGATCTCTCAGCTCCTTCAGTAACTCGCTCACTAGATCTCTCAGCTCCTTCAGTAACTCACTAGCTAGATATCTCAGCTCCTTCAGTAACTCACTCACTAGATCTCTCAGCTCCTTCAGTAACTCACTCACTAGATCTCTCAGCTCCTTCAGTAACTCACTAACTAGATCTCTCAGCTCCTTCAGTAACTCACTAACTAGATCCTTCTATGTAGCTCCTTCAGTAACTCACTCACTAGATCTCTCAGCTCCTTCAGTAACTCACTAACTAGATCTCTCAGCTCCTTCAGTAACTCACTATATATCTCAGCTCCTTCAGTAACTCACTAGATATCTCAGCTCCTTCAGTAACTCACTCACTAGATCTCTCAGCTCCTTCAGTAACTCACTAACTAGATATCTCAGCTCCTTCAGTAACTCACTAGCTAGATATCTCAGCTCCTTCAGTAACTCACTAACTAGATATCTCATCTCCTTCAGTAACTCACTAACTAGATATCTCATCTCCTTCAGTAACTCACTAGCTAGACTCACTAACTAGATCTCTCAGCTCCTTCAGTAACTCACTAACTAGATATCTCAGTTCCTTCAGTAACTCACTCACTAGATCTCTTAGCTCCTTCAGTAACTCACTAACCTGATCTCTCAGCTCCTTCAGTAACTCACTAACTAGATCTCTCAGCTCCTTCAGTAACTCACTAACCTAGATCTCTCAGCTCCTTCAGTAACTCACTAACTAGATATCTCATCTCCTTCAGTAACTCACTCACTAGATATCTCAGCTCCTTCAGTAACTCATTAACTAGATATCTCAGCTCCTTCAGTAACTCACTCACTAGATATCTCAGCTCCTTCAGTAGCTCACTTCACTAGATATCTCAGCTCCTTCAGTAACTCACTCACTAGATATCTCAGCTCCTTCAGTAGCTCACTCACTAGATATCTCAGCTCCTTCAGTAACTCACTCACTAGATATCTCAGCTCCTTCAGTAACTCACTCACTAGATATCTCAGCTCCTTCAGTAACTCATTCACTAGATCTCTCAGCTCCTCTTCTAATAAACTTGTCCTTTCTATCCCTCATACAGATATCTCAGCTCCTTCAGTAACTCATTCACTAGATCTTCTTTCAGCTCCCTTCTTCTAATAAACTGCAACCTTTCTACCCCTCATACAAGTACTAAGACATATGAATGCTCATATTCCTTTCAGTGTCCCTGCTGGAACTCCCTTTCCTTTCGACTCGTTCTGCTAAATCTTTCCAGTATTTCAAAACAGCTCTCAAAACTCACCTCTTCCAGCAATACCTCTGATTTCCTTCTTGTCCTGGTTTCTGCCTTAAAGCTGTGTTGTGTGTGGGTGTTCACGCGGCAAGATGAACACATCGCGCACACAACTAATCGGCCTTCAGCTCAGAGAGCCCTACACACAAACGCGATGTGAAGAAACGAACTCCCACGCAGGCAAGGTACGACGTTGACGCACAGAATCACCTCCATCGCCAGTTACCGACGACCGGCTGAGGATCTAACCGGGCTGGCCAAGCCCAGACCACCCGCTCACTCAGCGAAGTGGCCCCATAACCAAAACCCAGCGACCGACTGAGGACCTAACCGGGCTGGCCAAGCCCAGACCACCCGCTCACTCAGCGAAGTGGCCCCATGGCCAACACCCAGCGCCCCACGCCGACTATCCGACGAAAACCCACACACTGGGCCCACACCCGAGCTGAAGAGATGAACCCAACGTCGAGCCGACCTCCGATGCCACGCCACCCTGTACAAGCTTTGCCGACGAGCAGGTCCCCACAGACGCACCGCTCCCAACAAAGTCATCCACGCCAACACCACAGGCTCCCTTACGTCCGCAAACAAAACAAGGCCCACAGGACAAAACACACCCCAAGCGCTTGTCACACACAAGCGTGATGCAAGGGGACACAGATGACTACTGCTGTACGCCCACACACAAGCGTGATGCAAGGGGACACAGATGACTACTGCTGTACGCCCACACACAAGCATGATGCAAGGGGACACAGATGACTACTGCTGTACGCCCAGACACAAGTGTGATGCAAGGGGACACAGATGACTACTGCTGTACGCCCACACACAAGCATGATGCAAGGGGACACAGATGACTACTGCTGTACGCCCACACACAAGCATGATGCAAGGGGACACAGATGACTACTGCTGTACGCCCACACACAAGCATGATGCAAGGGGACACAGATGACTACTGCTGTACGCCCACACACAAGCATGATGCAAGGGGACACAGATGACTACTGCTGTACGCCCACACACAAGTGTGATGCAAGGGGACACAGATGACTACTGCTGTACGCCCACACACAAGCATGATGCAAGGGGACACAGACGACATTGAGTACTGCTGGACGCCCAGACACAATAGTCATTCATGCGTCAGCAGACCGGCTGACCCAAACGGCAAAACACCACCCCAAACGGGTCCAGGACACAAGGTCACACCATCACTCCAAAGGGCAAAACGGGTCCACAGTCACACCACCACCCCAAAGGGCAAAGCGGGTCCACACGACCCAAGGTCACCCCAAAGGGCAAAGCAGGTCCACACACCCAAGGTCACCCCAAAGGGCAAAGCGGGTCCACACGACCCAAGGTCACACCACCAACCCAAAGGGCAAAGCGGGTCCACACGACCCAAGGTCACACCACCAACCCAAAGGGCAAAACGGGTCCACACGACCCAAGGTCACACCACCAACCCAAAGGGCAAAGCGGGTCCACACGACCCAAGGTCACACCACCAACCCAAAGGGCAAAGCGGGTCCACACGACCCAAGGTCACATCACCAGCCCTAATGGCAAAACGGGTCCACACGACCCAAGGTCACACCACCAACCCAATGGGCAAAGCGGGTCCACACGACCCAAGGTCACATCACCAGCCCTAAGGGCAAAACGGGTCCACACGACCCAAGGTCACACCACCAGTCGTAAGGGCAAAACGACCCAAGGTCACATCACCAGCCCTAATGGCAAAACGGGTCCACACGACCCAAGGTCACACCACCAACCCAATGGGCAAAGCGGGTCCACACGACCCAAGGTCACATCACCAGCCCTAAGGGCAAAACGGGTCCACACGACCCAAGGTCACACCACCAGTCGTAAGGGCAAAACGACAATCAGAAACCTCTTCCGCTCTCACTGCGCAGAGCGACGTACAGTCTCTCAACACACTGGCAATACAGTCTCTCAACACACTGGCAATGCAGTCTCTCTCAACACACTGGCAATACAGTCTCTCAACACACTGGCAATACAGTCTCTCAACACATTGGCAATACAGTCTCTCAACACACTGGCAATACAGTCTCTCAACACACTGGCAATACAGTCTCTCAACACACTGGCAATGCAGTCTCTCAACACACTGGCAATACAGTCTCTCAACACACTGGCAATGCAGTCTCTCAACACACTGGCCATATAGTCTCTCAACACACTGGCAATGCAGTCTCTCAACACACTGGCCATATAGTCTCTCAACACACTGGCAATGCAGTCTCTCAACACACTGGCAATGCAGTCTCTCAACACACTGGCAATGCAGTCTCACAACACACTGGCCATATAGTCTCTCAACACACTGGCAATACAGTCTCACAACACACTGGCCATATAGTCTGTCAACACACTGGCAATGCAGTCTCAACACACTGGCAATGCAGTCTCACAACACACTGGCAATGCAGTCTCACAACACACTGGCAATGCAGTCTCACAACACACTGGCCATATAGTCTCTCAACACACTGGCATATGTCTGTCAACACACTGTCAGTCTCAACACACTGGCAATGCAGTCTCTCAACACACTGGCAATGCAGTCTCTCAACACACTGGCAATGCAGTCTCAACACACTGGCAATGCAGTCTCACAACACACTGGCAATGCAGTCTCTCAACACACTGGCAATGCAGTCTCTCAACACACTGGCAATACGCAAAAGTAGAAATTGCTGATACAATGAAATTCCAACCTAAAAAAATATATTTGGGGAAATGTTTATTTTGATATTTGCATTACTTGTTCTTTTGTATATTGTTTCAGGCGATATATTGCATTACTTGTTCTTTTGTATATTGTTTCAGGCTTGAAGGACAACGACTTTGTCAGTGACGGTGCAGTGATACGTGTTGGTCCACAGGAAAGAGAACGCCTCATGTCATTGCTACATAATGATGTGGAGGTATGCCAATAATAATTGTAGTAATAACAGATTTTGTTGAGTCGCCTAACCAAAGCTCTGTGAGCTGACAGCTTGTTGCACTCTACGCTGCAATGACCACAGCTTGCTGCATTCTACTCTGCAATGATCATAGCTTGCTGCTCTCTACTCTGCAATGATCACAGCTTGCTGCACTCTACTCTGCAATGACCATAGCTTGCTGCACTCTACACGGAAATGACCATAGCTTGCTGCACTCTACTCTGCAATGATCACAGCTTGCTGCACTCTACACTGCAATGACCATAGCTTGCTGCACTCTACTCTTCAATGATCACAGCTTGCTGCACTCTACACGGAAATGACCATAGCTTGCTGCACTCTACTCTGCAATGATCACAGCTTGCTGCACTCTACACGGAAATGACCACAGCTTGCTGCACTCTACTCTGCAATGATCACAGCTTGCTGCACTCTACTCTGCAATGATCACAGCTTGCTGCACTGTACTCTGCAATGATCACAGCTTGCTGCACTCTACACTGCCATAGCTCTGCACTCTACTCTGCTGATCACAGCTTGCTGCACTCTACTCTGCAATGACCACAGCTTGCTGCACTCTACTCTGCAATGATCATAGCTTGCTGCACTCTACTCTGCAATGATCACAGCTTGCTGCACTCTACTCTGCAATAGCTTGCTGCACTCTACTCTGCAATGATCATAGCTTGCTGCACTCTACTCTGCAATGATCACAGCTTGCTGCACTCTACTCTGCAATGACCATAGCTTGCTGCACTGTACTCTGCAATGATCACAGCTTGCTGCACTCTACTCTGCAATGATCACAGCTTGCTGCACTCTACTCTGCAATGATCACAGCTTGCTGCACTCTACTCTGCAATGATCAGCTTGCTGCACTCTACTCTGCAGTGATCATAGCTTGCTGCACTCTACTCTGCAATGATCACAGCTTGCTGCACTCTACTCTGCAATGATCATAGCTTGCTGCACTCTACTCTGCAATGATCATAGCTTGCTGCACTCTACTCTGCAATGATCACAGCTTGCTGCACTCTACTCTGCAATGATCACATCTTCCTGCACTCTACTCTGCAATGATCATAGCTTGCTGCACTCTACTCTGCAATGATCACATCTTCCTGCAGTCTACTCTGCAATGATCACAGCTTCCTGCACTCTACTCTGCAATGACCATAGCTTGCTGCACTCTACTCTGCAATGATCACAGCTTGCTGCACTCTACTCTGCAATGATCATAGCTTGCAGCACTCTACTCTGCAATGATCACAGCTTGCTGCACTCTACTCTGCAATGATCATAGCTTGCTGCACTCTACTCTGCAATGATCACAGCTTGCTGCACTCTACTCTGCAATGATCATAGCTTGCTCTACTCTGCAATGATCATAGCTTGCTGCACTCTACTCTGCAATAGCTTGCTGCACTCTACTCTTAGATGATCACAGCTTGCTGCACTCTACACGTCAATGACCATAGCTTGCTGCTTTGTACTCTGCAATGATCACAGCTTGCTGCACTCTACACGGCAATGACCATAGCTTGCTGCACTCTACTCTGTAATGATCACAGCTTGCTGCACTCTACACGGCAATGACCATAGCTTGCTGCACTGTACTCTGCAATGATCACAGCTTGCTGCACTCTACTCTGCAATGATCATAGCTTGCTGCACTCTACTCTGCAATGATCACAGCTTGCTGCACTCTACTCTGCAATGATCACAGCTTGCTGCACTCTACTCTGCAATGATCACAGCTTGCTGCACTCTACTCTGCAATAGCTTGCTGCACTCTACTCTGCAATGATCACAGCTTGCTGCACTCTGCAATGATCATAGCTTGCTGCACTCTGCAATGATCATAGCTTGCTGCACTCTGCAATGATCACAGCTTGCTGCACTCTACTCTGCAATAGCTTGCTGCACTCTACTCTGCAATGATCACAGCTTGCTGCACTCTGCAATGATCATAGCTTGCTGCACTCTAGTCTGCAATGATCATAGCTGCTGCACTCTACTCTGCAGTGATCACAGCTTGCTGCACTCTACTCTGCAATGATCATAGCTTGCTGCACTCTACTCTGCAGTGATCACAGCTTGCTGCACTCTACTCTGCAATGATCATAGCTGCTGCACTCTACTCTGCAGTGATCACAGCTTGCTGCACTCTACTCTGCAATGATCATAGCTTGCTGCACTCTACTCTGCAATGATCACAGCTTGCTGCACTCTACTCTGCAATGATCAGCTTGCTGCACTCTACTCTGCAATGATCATAGCTTGCTCCACTCTACTCTGCAATGATCAATGATCACAGCTTGCTGCACTCTACTCTGCAATGATCATTGATCACAGCTTGCTGCACCCTACTCTGCAATAGCTTGCTGCACTCTACTCTGCAGTGATCACAGCTTGCTGCACTCTACTCTGCAATAGCTTGCTGCGCTCTACTCTGCAGTGATCACAGCTTGCTCCACTCTACTCTGCAATGATCACAGTTTGCTGCACTCTACTCTTCAATGATCATAGCTTGCTGCACTCTACTCTTCAATGATCATAGCTTGCTGCACTCTACTCTGCAATAGCTTGCTGCACTCTACTCTGCAATGATCACAGCTTGCTGCACTCTACTCTGCAATAGCTTGCTGCACTCTACTCTACCGTGATCATAGCTTGCTCCACTCTACTCTGCAATGATCACAGCTTGCTGCACTCTACTCTTCAATGATCATAGCTATCTGTTTCTCTGAAATCCAATCGCTGCAATTAAAAAAACATTGGCTTTGCACCCCTAGAACCATTATGAAGTTTTTGATCAACATGCCCCTAACAATGCAGTGGACACATTGTGAAGTCTGTTAGTATTACAGCCCTAGAACCATTGTGAAGTTCTTGATCAACATGCCCCTAACAATGCAGTGGACACATTGTGAAGTCTGTTAGTATTACAGCCCTAGAACCATTGTGAAGTTCTTGATCAACATGCCCCTAACAATGCAGTTGACACATTGTGAAGTCTATCAGTATTACAGCCCTAGAACCATTGTGAAGTTCTTGATCAGCATGCCCCTAACAATGCAGTTGACACATTGTGAAGTCTATCAGTATTACACCCCTAGAACCATTGTGAAGTTCTTGATCAGCATGCCCCTAACAATGCAGTTGACACATTGTGAAGTCTGTTAGTATTACAGCCCTAGAACCATTATGAAGTTCTTGATCAACATGCCCCTAACAATGCAGTTGACACATTGTGAAGTCTATCAGTATTACACCCCTAGAACCATTGTGAAGTTCTTGATCAGCATGCCCCTAACAATGCAGTTGACACATTGTGAAGTCTGTTAGTATTACAGCCCTAGAACCATTATGAAGTTCTTGATCAACATGCCCCTAACAATGCAGTTGACACATTGTGAAGTCTATCAGTATTACACCCCTAGAACCATTGTGAAGTTCTTGATCAGCATGCCCCTAACAATGCAGTAGACACATTGTGAAGTGGTGTGTTTAATGGACTGCAATCTGGTGGTGGGTGTTATGATGATGATGGTGATGATGACGATCATGATGATGTATTTCAGTTTATCAGGCCTACATTTATGTAATGGACTACAGCCTAGTTGTTGGAATTTATTACCCATATCATCATGACAATAATGATGATGATGATGACAATAATGATGATGTGATGACAATAATGATGATGATGGTAATGTGATGATGTATTTCAGTTTCTCTCTGGTCTACACCTAATGGACTACAGCCTAGTTGTTGGAATTCATTACCCATATCATCATGACAATAATGATGATGATGATGGTAATGACAAAGATGATGATGATGATGGTGTTGACAAAGATGATGATGGTGATGACAAAGATGATGGTAATGTGATGATGGTGTATCTCAGTTTCTCTCTGGTCTACACCTTATGGACTACAGCCTTGTTGGAATTCATTACCCATATCATCATGACAATAATGATGATGGTAATGTGTTGATGGTGTATCTCAGTTTCTCTCTGGTCTACACCTAATGGACTACAGCCTTGTTGGAATTCATTACCCATATCATCATGACAATAATGATGATGGTAATGTGATGATGGTGTATTTCAGTTTCTCTCTGGTCTACACCTAATGGACTACAGCCTTGTTGGAATTCATTACCCATATCATCATGACAATAATGATGATGGTAATGTGATGATGGTGTATTTCAGTTTCTCTCTGGTCTACACCTAATGGACTACAGCCTTGTTGTTGGAATTTATTACCCATATCATCATGACAATAATGATGATGTGATGACAATAATGTTGATGATGGTGATGACAAAGATCATGATGATGATGATGACAATAATGATGATGATGATGACAATAATGATGGTGATGCTGATGTATTTCAGTTTCTCTCTGGTCTACACCTAATGGACTACAGCCTAGTTGTTGGAATTCATGATACGTCTGCTGAGGAAGACAGCCAACCTGCCGCCTTCTTCCCCGAGACGGACCCGCCCAGAGAGGGGGAAGGGGGAGAGGAGGGGCAGGGGGAGGGAGGGGGAGAGGAGGGGCCCCCCCACCCCCCCTGACTCCCCCCAACCTCCCACCCCCTACCCCCCCTTCAGTGGAGAGTTGGATGATGATTTGGAGAAGTTTGCTGTCAGGTGTTTGAATGAGGACGGTGAGATATACAGTTGGCTATCTGTGAGTCTGTCTGTGTGTATCTGTACTGAGGCTTACCACCCCTACCCCCCATCAGAGAGCTGTCTGTCTGTGTGTATCTGTACTGAGGCTTACCACCCCTACCCCCCATCAGAGAGCTGTCTGTCTGTGTGTATCTGTACTGAGGCTTACCACCCCTACCACCCATCAGAGAGCTGTCTGTCTGTGTGTATCTGTACTGAGGCTTACCACCCCTACCCCCCATCAGAGAGCTGTCTGTGTGTATCTGTACTGAGGCTTACCACCCCTACCCCCCATCAGAGAGCTGTCTGTCTGTGTATCTGTACTGAGGCTTACCACCCCTACCCCCCATCAGAGAGCTGTCTGTGTGTATCTGTACTGAGGCTTACCACCCCTACCACCCATCAGAGAGCTGTCTGTCTGTCTGTGTGTATCTGTACTGAGGCTTACCACCCCTACCACCCATCAGAGAGCTGTCTGTCTGTCTGTGTGTATCTGTACTGAGGCTTACCACCCCTACCACCCATCAGAGAGCTGTCTGTCTGTCTGTGTTTATCTGTACTGAGGCTTACCACCCCTACCCCCATCAGAGAGCTGTCTGTCTGTCTGTGTGTATCTGTACTGAGGCTTACCACCCCTACCCCCATCAGAGAGCTGTCTGTCTGTCTGTGTGTATCTGTACTGAGGCTTACCACCCCTACACCCATCAGAGAGCTGTCTGTGTGTATCTGTACTGAGGCTTACCACCCCTACCCCCATCAGAGAGCTGTCTGTGTGTATCTGTACTGAGGCTTACCACCCCTACCCCCCATCAGAGAGCTGTCTGTGTGTATCTGTACTGAGGCTTACCACCCCTACCACCCATCAGAGAGCTGTCTGTGTGTATCTGTACTGAGGCTTACCACCCCTACCCCCCATCAGAGAGCTGTCTGTGTGTATCTGTACTGAGGCTTACCACCCCTACCCCTCCATCAGAGAGCTGTCTGTGTGTATCTGTACTGAGCACAGACATAAAAGAAGAAGACTGCTCAAGTTCTTCTATAATGCTCTTTATTTTGATTAATAGGTGCATAATATAAAATATTCAATGCCCAATAAGCCAGCATTTTGTGTTTTTCACTTCTTTTACTTATACTTATGCAGTCTTGTTATTTGTAATTTTTTAAAAAGAAGGAAAGAAAGAAGAAAGACAATTCGACTTTAGAAAGGTCCAAATGAAATTTGAATATTGATGCAACGTTGACTCAACATGCAGTCAGCTTGATGCAGTTCAGTCATCTGTGTTTCCTTTAAAACTTGTTTACTGTCAGGGAGAACGTTTGAGTGATTTCCAGCATATTTTTTATGCAAACTTTACCAATTCCCAAACCTTTTATCTACCAAAGTAACAATATGCAAATATAAATCTACACTTGTACACAAGCAAACAGGAGAGAGAAAGAGAGAGAGAGAGAGAGAGAGAGAGAGAGAGAGAGAGAGAGAAACAGAGAGAGGCAGACAGACACACAAAGAGCGAGAGAGAGAGAGAGAGAGAGAGGGGAGAGAGAAAGAAAAATGGAGAGAGAAAGAGACAGAGAGAACACTGAACACAAAACTATTTTCAAGGGTGAAGATTAGGTGAAGCCTATTTTTACAATCTGTGTCAGAGACAGACACAGATGGTGAGAGACAGAGAATTACAGAGAACCAATAGTCTAATGTAAAAAACAAAAATCCACCAATATCGTCCCACCATTACTGCCAAACCTGTTTAATAGGCTAATGGACATGAAGTGCAGAGAGGGGTTGGAGTTGGGGGCAGATAGTGAAGGACCAGAGACTGTCTTTCAAACATGCACGTTGTATGAACCTGTTTCATTCGATCTGCTTAAGTTTCGCTTTACATGCATAACTAATGGCACACAAGTAGCATTATACCCATCTCCTTCTGTTTCACACAGTCAAACAACATTCAATCTAATCCTACTGAGGCTGTAGCGAATATGTATTCCAGAAGGAAGCAAAGAGCAGGATAATGTAGGCGAGAGAAAATATTTACTTGGTGAGTTATTAAGAGGCACTTCCTTGTGCACTTTGAAAGGGAGTTGCATGGAATAGGCACCATGTTATGAACATAAACAATTGATGTCAGGCATGCCAGTAATTCCAATTTATTCTTCATACTACATCAGGTTAAGCATATCAAGACATCTTCCTTGCAGGCATCACCACAAGTTCAACTGTGAATTGCTTTAAGACAGGGCCTTTTGCAATATTTTTTTTTTTTTTTTTTTTTTTGGTATTTGGTACTTTATAGTCACAGAGGTGTCTCTGTGAAATTCGGGTTGCTCCCACCTGGAGAGCACGTCGCAGCCAGAGGCGCGCCACCCAATTTTTTTTTTAATTTTTTTTTGCATGCGATTTTTGTCACTGATGAGGGGGGGGGGGTAAATTTTGACCAAATGACAACTTTTTCGTTGCCACTGGGTTTAACGTATGCTAAGTGCATGGGCACACGGGACCTCGGTTTATCGTCTCATCCGAAAGACTCCACGTTCAGACCGTAAGGCCTAGTGCAGAGTGAGAGGAAAAAATCCCCTGTACCCAGGTTCGAACTCGGGTTTACTTGACACGAAGCGAACGCGCTACCACTGTGCCACTCTACACCGCTTGTTTGTTAGTTTGTGTTATTGTATCCATTCATGGCAGTGTAATATAGACACGCCCATCCATTCTTCTTCAAACCTGTTTGTTAACAAAGCTTGAAATGCAGCTCAAAATATATTTCTAGGCATAGTGTGCCACATACGTAAAAAAAAATCAATCGAACGATTCCGACAACCAGGTCATCTGCCGAGCATTCGGACACTGTTTTAGACAGCAACTTGGACAGTTTCAATGGGTTTTTTTATTGGGCTTAGAGTGGTTTAACACTTTGTACAAAGCATAGAGATACTTTTCACATGAAAACTTCGATCGCGAATAATCGGCAGTAAGACCGACAGGTGTGCGTAACCGAACATAATTTTTACCTGTTAATTGCATCACCAAAATACTACGGAAAGGCAAGTACTAAGTTTATTTTGTGCTTTTAGTGTTTCTCTGATCATGTAAGTGACTTGTGTCTTGCAATGTTTTAATAATAAACACACCACACATTGTTTTTTAGCATCTTTGTTGAACACACCTTTATTTTTGTTATGTAATAAATTAAAAAAATAATTAAATTTTTAAAAAAAATCAGACTGGCAAAAACATTGATCAACACATAAAACAATGTCATAGCAACATCATTCCAAAGTTTCATTAAGTTTTATTCACAAATAAATGTAATATTATTTTTTGAATAAGCATACCCATTTCTTGCTCATTCTGCCAAATCCTTACAGGATTGTGGGCTTGACTCTGCCACTTCCTTATAGGATGCTAAGAGTTAATATATGCAGGTTCACAGAGAGGGGAGATCCATTTCTTGGTGCTAATTGACGTGTTGACCAAATATGGTCTCATTATTATGTTAATATATGCAGGTTCAGAGAGCGGGGAGATCTACTTCTTGGCGCTAATCTACGTGTTGACCAAATATGGTTTCATTAGTATGTTAATGTATGCAGGTTCAGAGAGCGGGGAGATCTACTTCTTGGCGCTAATCTACGTGTTGACCAAATATGGTTTCATTAGTATGTTAATGTATGCAGGTTCAGAGAGCGGGGAGATCTACTTCTTGGCGCTAATCAACGTGTTGACCAAATATGGTCTCATTATTATGTTAATATATGCAGGTTCAGAGAGCGGGGAGATCTACTTCTTGGCGCTAATCGACGTCTTGACCAAATATGGTGTGAAGAAGCGCACGGCTCAGGCGGCAAAGACGGTGAAGCATGGCGCCGGTGCCGACATTTCAACTGTCAGACCTGAACAGTACGCCAAGAGATTCTTAGAGTTCATTGCTAAATGTATGGAGTGAAAATGTGAACAACATCATATGATATGGACATTTCAACAGTTAGACCTGAGCAGTACGTCAAGAGATTTTTAGAGTTCATTGCTAAATGTATGGAGTGAAAATGTGAACATCATATGATATGGACATTTTAACAGTCAGACCTGAACTGCCAGGAGATTCTTAGCGTTCTTTGCTAAATGTATGGAGTGAAAATGTGAACAACATCATATGATATGGACATTTCAACTGTCAGACCTGAACAGTACGTCAAGAGATTCTTAGAGTTCATTGCTAAATGTATGGAGTGAAAATGTGAACAACATCATATGATATGGACATTTTAACAGTCAGACCTGAACAGTACGTCAAGAGATTCTTAGAGTTCATTGCTAAATGTATGGAGTGAAAATGTGAACAACATCATATGATATGGACATTTCAACTGTCAGACCTGAACAGTACGTCAAGAGATTCTTAGAGTTCATTGCTTAATGTATGGAGTGAAAATGTGAACAACATCATATGATATGGACATTTCAACTGTCAGACCTGAACAGTATGCTAAAAGATTCCTGGAATTTGTTGCTAAATGTATGGAGTGATAGACTGAACACTATTTCTTCATTGAGACATTTCAACTTTCAGGCCCGACCAGTATCATGCTAAAAGATGTGTGGAATTCATTGCGAAGTGTAAAGATTGACAGACTCAACACTGTTTCTTTACTGTACAGTGAACGTTTGAACAGTGAAGTCTGGTCAGTATGATGTAAAGATTGACAGACTCAACACTGTTTCTTTACTGTACGGTGAACAGTGAAGCCTGGTCAGTATGATGTAAAGAGTGGCAGACTCAACACTGTTTCTTTACTGTACGGTGAACAGTGAAGCCTGGTCTTGGTCAGTATGAGGTAAAGATTGACAGACTCAACACTGTTTCTTCACTGTATGGTGAACGTTTGAACAGTGAAGTCTGGTCAGTATGAGGTAAAGAGTGACAGACTCAACACTGTTTCTTCACTGTACGGTGAACGTTTGAACAGTGAAGTCTGGTCAGTATGATGTAAAGAGTGACAGACTCAACACTGTTTCTTTAATGTACGGTGAACAGTGAAGCCTGGTCTTGGTCAGTATGATGTAAAGATTGACAGACTCAACACTTTCTTTACTGTACGGTGAACGTTTGAACAATGAAGTCTGGTCAGTATGATGTAAAGAGTGACAGACTCAACACTGCTTCTTCTCTGTACTGTGAACAGTGAATCCTGGTCTTGGTCAGTATGAGGTAAAGATTGACAGACTCAACACTGTTTATTTACTGTACAGTGAACGGTGAAGTCTGGTCAGTATGATGTAAAGAGTGACAGACTCAACACTGTTTCTTCACTGTACGGTGAACGTTTGAACAGTGAAGCCTGGTCTTGGTCAGTATGATGTAAAGAGTGACGACTCAACACTGTTTCTTCACTGTACTGTGAACGTTTGAACAGTGAAGTCTGGTCAGTATGAGGTAAAGAGTGACAGACTCAACACTGTTTCTTCTCTGTACTGTGAACGTTTGAACAGTGAAGTCTGGTCAGTATGATGTAAAGAGTGACAGACTCAACACTGTTTCTTCACTGTACGGTGAACGTTTGAACAGTGAAGTCTGGTCAGGATGCCATGACTTTAGGTTCCTGGAGTTTATTGCTATTATTAAAGAGTGATAAAATGAAAACTTTCTGTACTGTATGATGAACATTTTAATTAACAGCGACCAGAATGCCGAGAGTTCCTGGGGTTTATTGCTAAATGTATGGAATGATAGATGTCATTGTATTTATAAAGTGATAGATGATGTCATTGCATTTATAAAGTGATAGATGTCATTGTATTTATGGAGTGATAGATGATGTCATTCTATTTATAGAGTGATAGATGTCATTCTATTATAGAGTGATGGTGGTGAAAATGATGTTTTACGTCCTCTCGGTCATAGACACATGGGGGACATTTGTAAATACAAAGATGGTGGGAACAATACTGGGTGCAATGCCTGGAGGCAGTGCAACACCAGTAAAGTCCCGAGTTTGTTTAAACAATATAGATAGGTGTAGCGGTAACCGTGCCTCAGTTAAACCTCATCGGCTATGGTACCGCCACAGTAAGTAATTTTATAGAGTGATAGGTGATGTCATTCTATTCATAGAGTGATAGATGGAACAACATCACGTCAAAATATGGAGGACATCAACAGCCAGCTCTGAGCAATATGCTTTGTGATTCCTATAGTGTTTTTTGTTGTTGCTGAGTCAAAAGTGTATGGAGTGAAAAAAGATTCCTGTAATTTATCGCTTGATGCATGTAGTTTTGTACCGTGGTAGGTTTTGGTTTTAATAGGGAGGGGTCTTACTACAGCGGTGGACACTCAGTAGTCTGAAGATGAAGAGGAAAGGATTTGGTGAAAAATGTTTGGGGGTATATCTTAGAGGGAGTCTTATTAGGGAAGGTCTTGATAGGGATAATGTTAACCCTAAAATATTATTTCTTCATTATATGGGAAACAATTCAACAGAGAAAAACAACACGCTAAACATTGTTCAGTTAGACCATAGAAATAAACATTCCTGGAGTTAACTGCCCAACAAATGCAGTGGGAGGCTACATGGTACACCATTGTTCAGTTAGACCATAGAAATAAACATTCCTGGAGTTAACTGCCCAACAAATGCAGTGAGAGGCTACATGGTACAACATTGTTCCGTTAGACCATAGAAATAAACATTCCTGGAGTTAACTGCCCAACAAATGCAGTGAGAGGCTACATGGTACAACATTGTTCAGTTAGACCATAGAAATAAACATTCCTGGAGTTAACTGCCCAACAAATGCAGTGAGAGGCTTCATGGTACAACATTGTTCAGTTAGACCATAGAAATAAACATTCCTGGAGTTAACTGCCCAACAAATGCAGTGGAGGCTATATGGTACACCATTGTTCAGTTAGACCATAGAAATAAACATTCCTGGAGTTAACTGCCCAACAAATGCAGTGAGAGGCTACATGGTACAACATTGTTCAGTTAGACCATAGAAATAAACATTCCTGGAGTTAACTGCCCAACAAATGCAGTGAGAGGCTACATGGTACAACATTGTTCAGTTAGACCATAGAAATAAACATTCCTGGAGTTAACTGCCCAACAAATGCAGTGAGAGGCTACATGGTACAACATTGTTCAGTTAGACCATAGAAATAAACATTCCTGGAGTTAACTGCCCAACAAATGCAGTGGAGGCTATATGGTACAACATTGTTCAGTTAGACCATAGAAATAAACATTCCTGGAGTTAACTGCCCAACAAATGGAGTGAGAGGCTACATGGTACACCATTGTTCAGTTAGACCATAGAAATAAACATTCCTGGAGTTAACTGCCTAACAAATGCAGTGGAGGCTATATGGTACAACATTGTTCAGTTAGACCATAGAAATAAACATTCCTGGAGTTAACTGCCCAACAAATGCAGTGAGAGGCTACATGGTACAACATTGTTCAGTTAGACCATAGAAATAAACATTCCTGGAGTTAACTGCCCAACAAATGCAGTGAGAGGCTACATGGTACAACATTGTTCAGTTAGACCATAGAAATAAACATTCCTGAAGTTAACTGCCCAACAAATGCAGTGAGAGGCTACATGGTACAACATTGTTCAGTTAGACCATAGAAATAAACATTCCTGGAGTTAACTGCCCAACAAATGCAGTGGAGGCTATATGGTACACCATTGTTCAGTTAGACCATAGAAATAAACATTCCTGGAGTTAACTGCCCAACAAATGCAGTGGAGGCTATATGGTACACCATTGTTCAGTTAGACCATAGAAATAAACATTCCTGGAGTTAACTGCCTAACAAATGCAGTGGAGGCTATATGGTACACCATTGTTCAGTTAGACCATAGAAATAAACATTCCTGAAGTTAACTGCCCAACAAATGCAGTGAGAGGCTACATGGTACACCATTGTTCAGTTAGACCATAGAAATAAACATTCCTGGAGTTAACTGCCCAACAAATGCAGTGGAGGCTATATGGTACACCATTGTTCAGTTAGACCATAGAAATAAATATTCCTGGAGTTAACTGCCTAACAAATGCAGTGGAGGCTATATGGTACAACATTGTTCAGTTAGACCATAGAAATAAACATTCCTGGAGTTAACTGCCCAACAAATGCAGTGGAGGCTACATGGTACAACATTGTTCAGTTAGACCATAGAAATAAACATTCCTGG
This sequence comes from Phymorhynchus buccinoides, assembly GCA_017654935.2. Lineage (NCBI taxonomy): Eukaryota > Metazoa > Mollusca > Gastropoda > Neogastropoda > Raphitomidae > Phymorhynchus > Phymorhynchus buccinoides. Next base: position 378,055 of record JAGGCT020004059.1, read on the forward strand.
AGTTAACTGCCCAACAAATGCAGTGAGAGGCTACATGGTACAACATTGTTCAGTTAGACCATAGAAATAAACATTCCTGGGGTAACTGCCCAACAAATGCAGTGGAGGCTATATGGTACACCATTGTTCAGTTAGACCATAGAAATAAACATTCCTGGAGTTAACTGCCCAACAAATGCAGTGAGAGGCTATATGGTACACCATTGTTCAGTTAGACCATAGAAATAAATATTCCTGGAGTTAACTGTCCAACAAATGCAGTGGAGGCTACATGGTACAACATTGTTCAGTTAGACCATAGAAATAAATATTCCTGGAGTTAACTGCCCAACAAATGCAGTGGAGGCTATATGGTACAGTGGTGTATACAGAGAGAGAATGAGCACCCTAGGAATAGCCTAGGAAGGTATAGGAATAGCCTAGGAAGGTATGTTTTGTGCGTTGTGAATGTATTGCCAGGCGAGTAAGAGATGTAACCACATTAAAATCTTGGTATCATTGTGTAGTATGAGGTGATATGGATTTCAGCAGATGACGAACAATGTCATGTGATTGTGTAGAAAGATATTTAACCACATTAAAATCTCAGTGTCATTGTGTAGAATGAGATGTCAATTTTGGTGGAAAGTGAACAATGTCGTGTCGTCATGTAGAATGAGAGGTGGGGAATTGCAGCAAATGACAAATCTCATAGCGTTGTAGTGTTGTGTATGCAATGAGAGAGTGAATCTCAGCTAGGGTAAAAAGTGTCCCCCCTTTCCTTGGTGTCTGGCACACTGTGAAGCCCTGTGTTGGTGCAGCCTGTAGCAGAAAAGTCTAGTTTGTTAGCATTAAAAATGACATTATACAAGGACTTTGTGCATGCTTGGTGTGTGTGTGTTTTAGTGTGAGTGTGTGTGTGTTTTCAGACTGATGCATGGTGTATCAAGCCCCATTAGCAATAGGTATACATGTGAATTAGCTCAGGTTTTATGTGGATAGGCATTAAGCATAGGACTTTTATCAGGACATTCCCACTTTTCACACAGAATAGTTGAATGGCTTGGTGTTTTTGCAGTAGTTTGTTGCTTTGATTGGGATCATGGCATTCCAAGGTTTGGTTCGAGATTTTTTAAACTGGCCATGATTACAATATTGCAATAATAGTAATTTGTTTGGTGATGTTTTTTGTTTGTTTGTTTGTTTTTAAAAATAATTATGATGGTTTCCTTAGCTTTACATATTTTGGGGTTTTATTTTTTGTATTATCATGACATGTTTTGACCTTATTGCCATTCAGATTGAATGAAGTATATAACATTTTCAGTGATTAAAATCTTATCCAAGTTTTAGAAAGAAATGTTATTTTATTTAAAACATTTACTATTGATATATTTTTGTTGAATTTTCAATGATAAATTCTATCCACATTTCAGTAATAAATTTTATGCTGAGATAAGTTGTATTCATGTATGTGATAAATTATATGCAGGAATAACTTGTATCCAATGGTGGGTTTTTTTCAGGGAGAATCTTATTCTCAATGACATATTTCATCCAGTTTTTCGAAGAGATTTTATGCAATTTTCAGGGATTTTTTTTTTTAGATTGTTATTGCTACATTTTATAGTTTACAATCTTCACAGAAATGTTTTAGTAATGTAATAAAATATATTGACTTTTCAATTATAACTTCTTATTTCATTTTCAGTGATAAATTTTATTGAGTTTTTAGAAATGTTATCCATTTTTCATTGGTGAATTTTGTACAATTTTCAATGATAGATTTGATCCAGTTTCCAGTAGTAAATTATATCCAATTCTAAGATCTTATTTCTTCTTCTTTTTCTGCATTTCCAGGCCATATGACCATAATGGGTAGTTTGATACACAGCTATCCGTTTTTCAGTTTTCACTGGTCTCCCTGCTGCATTCAGCCAACACATTTCCAGGCCATATGACCATAATGGGTGATACACAGCTATCCGTGTTTTCAGTTTTCACTGGTCTCCCTGCTGCATTCAGCCAACACATTCCCAGGCCATATGACCATAATGGGTGATACACAGCTATCCGTGTTTTCAGTTTTCACTGGTCTCCCTGCTGCATTCAGCCAACACATTCCCAGGCCATATGACCATAATGGGTGATACACAGCTATCCGTGTTTTCAGTTTTCACTGGTCCTCCCTGCTGCATTCAGCCAACACATTCCAGGCCATATGACCATAATGGGTGATACACAGCTATGTTGTTTCAGTTTTCACTGGTCTCCCTGCTGCATTCAGCCAACACATTTCCAGGCCATATGACCATAATGGGTGATACACAGCTATCCCTGTTTTCAGTTTTCACTGGTCTCCCTGCTGCATTCAGCCAACACATTCCCAGGCCATATGACCATAATGGGTGATACACAGCTATCCGTTTTTCAGTTTTCACTGGTCTCCCTGCTGCATTCAGCCAACACATTCCGATTTCGGAGGAGCTCAAAAGGAGAAAAATTATTTGGAAGATTTGTTTAGGGGGAAAAAGGCAGGAAAATGTGCCGATAAGACAGAAAAATGGAAGACGATAGTAAGAAATGTTTCAGCTCGAAATTGTATCCAGTTTAAGTGATTTAAAATATAAAAAATTGTGACGCATTTGATCTAATATTCATTTATGATTTGATGTGATCAGGGACAATTTTATTCAGAACTTGCACCCATGACAGATCTCCTCAGCAAGTCATCCACCATGGCAAAATTGTACCCATGACAAACAAATTGTACCCATGACATCTCAGCAAGTCATCCACCATGGCAAAAACAAATTGTACCCATGACAAACAAATTGTACCCATGACAGATCTCAGCAAGTCATCCACCATGGCAAAATCAAATTGTACCCATGACAAACAAATTGTACCCATGACAGATCTCAGCATGTCATCCACCATGGCAAAAACAAATTGTACCCATGACAAACAAATTGTACCCATGACAGATCTCCTCAGCAAGTCATCCACCATGGCAAAAACAAATTGTACCCATGACAAACAAATTGTACCCATGACAGATCTCCTCAGCAAGTCATTCACCATGGCAAAAACAAATTGCACCCATGACAGATCTCAGCAAGTCATCCACCATGGCAAAATCAAATTGTACCCATGACAGATCTCCTCAGCAAGTCATCCACCATGGCAAAAACAAATTGAACCCATGACAGATCTCCTCAGCATGTCATCCACCATGGCAAAAACAAATTGTACCCATGACAGATCTCCTCAGCATGTCATCCACCATGGCAAAAACAAATTGAACCCATGACAGATCTCCTCAGCATGTCATCCACCATGGCAAAAACAAATTGTACCCATGACAGATCTCCTCAGCATGTCATCCACCATGGCAAAAACAAATTGTACCCATGACAGATCTCCTCAGCAAGTCATTCACCATGGCAAAAACAAATTGCACCCATGACAGATCTCAGCAAGTCATTCACCATGGCAAAAACAAATTGTACCCATGACAGATCTCCTCAGCAAGTTATTCACCATGGTAAAATCAAATTGTACCCATGACAGATCTCAGCAAGTCATTCACCATGGCAAAAACAAATTGCACCCATGACAGATCTCAGCAAGTCATTCCACCATGGCAAAAACAAATTGTACCCATGACAGATCTCCTCAGCAAGTCATCCACCATGGCAAAAACAAATTGTACCCATGACAGATCTCCTCAGCAAGTCATCCACCATGGCAAAAACAAATTGTACCCATGACAGATCTCCTCAGCAAGTCATCCACCATGGCAAAATCAAATTGTACCCATGACAAACAAATTGTACCCATGACAGATCTCAGCAAGTCATTCACCATGGCAAAATCAAATTGTACCCATGACAGATCTCCTCAGCAAGTCATCCACCATGGCAAAAACAAATTGTACCCATGACAGATCTCCTCAGCAAGTCATCCACCATGGCAAAAACAAATTGTACCCATGACAGATCTCAGCAAGTCATCCACCATGGCAAAAACAAATTGTACCCATGACAGATCTCAGCAAGTCATCCACCATGGCAAAAACAAATTGTACAAATTCAGATGTAACGCTTAATTGTGGCATGTTTTGTGAAATAATATACTGTCTTGATACTTCTCTGTATTAATTTGTCTTGTGATATAATACATATTCTAATGATCATCATATGAAACTTATGATTTATCGTGTCTTGAACATAATAATAATCATCATATGAACTTCATGATTGCTGTAAACTAATAGGCAAGACGAGACAGATTAGATTGTAGAGAGGAAGTATTGTTTTTTTGCTGTTTGCTGTTTTCTTGTGTGTCTATGTTGATAAATGGCGCAATTCGCCAAAATATCCAGTTGTCTTGTGAATTAAATAATGTAACTTTACACTTAAGTCTTGTTGTGTGCTTGTTTGTTTGTTGTAAATAATAGGCAAGTCATATAGCTAGTGGTGTTACCAGTCAATTTGTTGGTGGTTTGGTCATCAACATCTACAGATGGGTTAGTAATTTAATCCAGTACAATGTTCAGAACAAAGATTGTGATTCAAATATCTTGAATTGTATTGGAAGTGACGTTCTGTGAACTATGCTTGATGGAATGTCCTGTTAGATCATACATGATGACTTTTAATATCTGTAGTTGATGGAATCTGTTAGATCATATATGATGACTTTTAATATCTGTAGTTGATGGAATCTGTTAGATCATACATGATGACTTTTAATATCTGTAGTTGATGGAATCTGTTAGATCATATATGATGACTTTTAATATCTGTAGTTGATGAAATCTGTTAGATCATGCATGATGACTTTTAATATCTGTAGTTGATGGAATCTGTTAGATCATATATGATGACTTTTAATATCTGTAGTTGATGGAATCTGTTAGATCATATATGATGACTTTTAATATCTGTAGTTGATGGAATCTGTTAGATCATATATGATGACTTTTAATATCTGTAGTTGATGGAATCTGTTAGATCATACATGATGACTTTTGATATCTGTAGTTGATGGAGTCTGTTAGATCATACATGATGACTTTTGATATTTGTAGTTGATGGAGTCTGTTAGATCATACATGATGACTTTTAATATTTGTAGTTGCATAACTGTAGCTGATGGAGTCTCCTGTTAGATCATACATGATGACTTAATATTTGTAGTTGCATAACTGTAGATGATGGAGTCTCCTGTTAGATTTTTTTTTTTTAGTTCATACATGATGGACATTTTCATAAGTCATAAGTTTCTTTATGGTCCATTGGCATTGTACAAACGCACATGGAAAACTTGTCTTACACCGTGTAAAATAAAAAAAAATCATTAATATCAAAGTATGAAACATAAAATTAAATTAACAAATATGTAACTCTCACACCAACCACAATCATTTATCTGCTCTCCGCTCGTCTTGCCTCACTGATCCTGCAACCCACCCACCATTTCCGACTTCATTCTTAAACCCTCTTCTCTCTTTGTTCCTTCCTTACCTCCTTTTTTGTTTTGTTCCTCCCCCCCACCCCCCCCCCCCCTTTTTTCCCTTTTTATTTATTTTTAAATTATTTTTAGGTAGGCTTTTTCCCGCTCTCTTTCATCCTATTGTCTGTGTTGCTGACTCAGATGGACATTTCCAAGAGCCTTAAGTGTTGTTATTTGATAAATTAAAAAAAAATCTGGGTTTCTGTGTGACCTAGCGTCTGGTGTACTGACACATTCTTACCGTGAGACCTAGGACTGGGTTTGTACTGACCACATTCATGCTGTTGTGGACCTAGTGCCTGGGTTTGTACGGACACATTCATGCCTGTGTGAACTTAGTGCTGGGGGTACTGACACATTTCATGCGGTTTGACCTAGTGCTGGGTTATACTGACACATTCATACTGTGTTGACCTAGTGCTGGGTGTAATGACACATTCATGCTGTGTGACCTAGTGTTTGGTGTACTGACACATTCATGCTGTGTGACCTAGTGCTGAGTGTACTGACACATTCATGCTGTGTGACCTAGTGCTGGGTGTACTGACACATTCATACTGTTGTGACCTAGTGCTGAGGTGTACTGACACATTCATGCTGTGTGAACTAGTGCTGAGTGTACTGACACATTCATGCGTGCTGACCTAGTGCTGGTGTGTACGCACATCATGCTGTGTGACCTAGTGTGGGTGTACTGCACATTCATGCTGTGTGACCTAGTCTGGGGATACTGACACATTCAGCTGTGTGACCTAGTGCGGGTGTACTGACCACATTCATGTGGGTGACCCCCCCTATGCGAGGTGTGTACTGACACATTCATGCTGTGTGACCTAGTGCTGAGTGTACTGACACATTCATGCTGTGTGACCTAGTGCTGGGTGTACTGACACATTCATACTGTGTGACCTAGTGCTGGGTGTACTGACACATTCATGCTGTGTGACCTAGTGTTTGTTGTACTGCACACATTCATACTGTGTGACCTAGTGCTGGGTGTACTGACACATTCATGCTGTGTGACCTAGTGCTGGGTGGTACTGACATTCATTCTGTATGACCTTATGTGACCCTAGTGCTGGGTGTACTGACACATTCATGCTGTGTGACCTAGTGCTGGGTGTACTGACACATTCATGCTGTGTGACCTAGTGCTGGGTGTACTGACACATTCATACTGTGTAAACCTAGATGCATGGGTTGTACTGACACATTCATGCTGTGTGGACCTAGTTGCTTGGGGTACTGACACATTCATAGCTGTGTGAGAAATAGTGCTGGGTGTACTGACCAATTAATGCTGTGTGACCTAGTGTTGGGTGTACTGACACATTCATACTGTGTGACCTAGTGCTGGGTGTACTGACACATTCATGCTGTGTGACCTAGTGTGTGCATTTGTTTGTGTGTGTGTGCGTGTGTGCATGTATATATGCGTGTGTGCGTATGCGCATGCATATGTGTGTGTGCAAGTGGATAAGCATGTGTATTAAAAGAGTTAAGTGGACAATCACTACAACAACAACAACAACCGTATGATGAAGATGATGCTAAATAATGAATAAGTAAAATGGGAATCACCACCACTACCAATACTAATATTAGATCTAGTAATAATAAGAAAAACAAAAGTGATGATCATAATGATGATGATGATGATGATGAGATGATGATATAACAACACATCAGTAGAAACATCAATGAGGACAATAGGCCTACTTCTGACAATAATGACATCAATAACAGCATCAACCATAATAGCAAAAATGATAATAATGACTTATAATATTGAGCAGATGAACACAAGAACCTACCACGTCCCTACACTCACACCCACCCACCCACACAGACACTACGCGCTCATGAAAGAATGACATCCCTAACTAACAGTTGAATTAATTCTCACAAGAAATATTAACTGCCTCACCCTCTCATTATGCAGCATGCAGAAAAGCGTCGACTCTCTGAATATTCCGCCTTTGGCTCGACCGTACGAAAAGATCTAATGTACTGACAAAAGCGAAGGTCGTTGAGGATTGGGATGGCCAAGAACGTACCTTACAAGAAAAAATGTCACAGAAATAGAGAGAGAGAGAGAGCACACACACGTTGAATGTAATTGATTATAATAAAGGTCTGTAAAAACATCAAATAGAATTGAAGTAAAACTCTTTAAAATAAAAACGACAATAACAATTCACATTCAAATAAAAGAGGCCAAATCAAATTCACTTAAACACAATACAAGTCTATCTCTCCTCAGATTACAAAGTATTTCTTCCAATAAAATCAAATCTTGTAAACTCTCTCTCTCTCTCTCTCTCTCCTCTCTCTTCTCTCTCTCTTCCGTCTCTCTCTCTCTCTCAGACTCCACTATCTCTCTCTCTCTCTCATACTCCCATCTCTCTCTCTCTCTCTCTCTCAGTCCCCCTCTCTTCTCATCTCTCTCTTCCTCCGTTCATCTCTCTCTCTCTCTCTGTCTGCCTCTCTCAGACTCCCCATCTTTCCTCATCTCTCCTCTCGCTCTCTCTTCCCTGGTTAAATACAATTTCGTTTTTTCGTGTTCTCTCTCTCCCTCTCTTTCTCTCTCTTTGCCTCTGTCGCTGTCCTCTATCTTTGACTTCCTCTGACCCTATCGTATGGCTCTGTTTCTCTCAGCTTCTCTGTCTCTCTCACTCGTCCCCCTCGACACTGACTCTCTCCGTCAGAGTCTACATTGTAACAGGCAACTTCTCCATGCAATCTGCGTGATGAAATTCACTACGTTGTATCTGCCTGCGGCTGTACTGCTCTGTCCCCCCCCCCAAATCTCCCAATCTTAATTTAATCATACTGTACCAACACCAAAACAACAGCCTTAGCCTAAAACACCTGGAGACCTTACCCTGCCACATAGCTAAACGAAACTAGCCCAAGGAAATGCACCCATACCGCAGGAGCATAAGGTAGTAACTGCCCTTACATTCCGGGTATTACGCGCACCCTTGTGGCGCCGGATATGACTTCTTACTTATCCAGCCTTATTGACAGCAACCTTGGGCCGCTCTAGCTCCGCCTTTGACTGGCCTGACTCTAGCTCCGCTTTGATCTGAGTTTTGTCCATGTGGGTTCGTTCCACGCAAGTTTTGTTTCTTTCTTTTTCTTGGAAAGTACTGTTAGCTTCCTATCGGTATATTTTTTCTTTGTCATTCTATTGTGTTTCGATTATTTTGAGAATTATTCGTTCGCTCGCTCGCTGGTCGTTTCTGGGTGTTGTCGGCCATTATGGCTTCATCAACCCCTGCGGTTTTCTACTTCGTTTAAGAAGCTTCTGCTTCAGATTGTCTGCATCTAAGTCTGATGACTCGGCTTCCATTTCTAGGGAACCCTTCCGGCAGTTCTCTAAGCTTCCTCTACTCTCTCAACAACACAACTGGATTGGAAAACAAAAAAAAGGGAAAGGGGGGGGGGGAAGGAAGGGTTGGGAAAAAAGAAAAAAGGGAAAAGAGGAAAAGAGTAGATAGAAAGCTTTAGAGAAATCTGCCGGAAGGGTCCCTAGAAAGGGAAGCCGAGTCATCAGACTTAGAGGCAGACACTGAAGCAGAAGCTGCTTAATCGAAGTAGAAACCGAAGGGGTTGATGAAAGCCATAATGGCCGAACACCCAGAAAACGAACCACGAGCGAGCGAACGAAATAATTTTCTCAAAATAATCGAACACAATAGATGACAAAAGAAAATATAACGTAGGAAGGCTAACAGACTTCCAGAAAAGTAAAGAAAACCAAAAGCTCTGCTTGGAAAACGACCCACCTTGACAAACTCAGATCAAAGGCGGCGCCTAGAGTAGGCCCAGGTCAAGGCGGAGCTAGAGTCCAGGTGTGTCAAGGCCTGATAAGTTTACGAATGTCCTATCCGGCGCCACAAGGGTGCGCGTCATACCCGGAAGGAAGGGGCAGTTACTCCCTCTTGCTCCCTGTCGGTATGGGTGCATTCCCTTGGCTAGTTTCGTTTTAGCTATGTGCTAGGGTAAGGTTTCCGTGTTTTAGGCTAATGCTGTTGTGTTTTTGAGTGTTGGTACAGTATGATTAAATTAATTGGGAGATGTGGGCAGAGCAGTACAAGACGCAGGCAGATCACAAGAGTGAATTTTCATCACGCAGATTGCATGGAGAAATGTCCTGTTACAATGGTAACCTTTGAGGAGAGAAGTCCAGTGTCTGAGGGGGGACCGAGTGAGAGAGACAGAGAAGCTGAGAGAAACAGAGCCATAGATAGGTTCAGAGGAAGTCAAAGAATAGAGACAGAGACAGAGGCAAAGAGGATAAAGGGGGGAGGGGAGAGAGAGAACACGAAGAAACTAATTTATTTAACCGATGGAAGAGAGAGAGAGAGAGGAGAGAGAAGCATGGGGAGTCTGATAGAAGCAGACAGAGAGAGAGAGAGAGAGAAGACGAAGGGGAAGGAGAGAGAGACGAGAGAGAGAGAGATAGAGTATGGTGATCTGATAGAGAGGAGAGATAGTGAGTTCTGAGAGAGAGAGATAGCGAGAGAGAGAGAGAGAGAGAGAGAGAGAGGAGAGACAGAGTTTACAAGATTTTGATTTTTTTGGAAGAAAATACTTTGTAAGCTGAGAGAGATAACTTGTATTGGTGTTTACGTGAATTTTGATTTGGCTTTATTTGAATGTGATTTTATTTGTCGTTTTATTTAATAGTTTGTACTTCAATTCTATTGATGTTTTTATACAAGAAACTTTATTTATAATCAATTACATTCAACGTGTGTGTGCTTCTTCTCTCTCTCTATTTCTGTGACATTTTTTCTGTAAGTACTTCTTTGTCCATCCCAATCCTCAACGACCCTCTCGCTTTCTGTCCGTGACATTCGCTCTTTTCGATCTGTCGCGCAAATGGGGGAATATTAGAGAGTCGCGCTTTTTTGGCATGCTGCCTAATCAGGGTGAGGGGGCAGTATATTTCTCTGTGAGACTTCATTTCACTGTTGTTAGGGATGGTCATTCTTTCAGCGCGCGTCTGTGTCCTGTGTGTGTGGGTGTGGTGAGTGTATGGACGTGGTAGGTGTCTGTGTCATCTTGCTCATATTATAACTCATTAATTATCATTTTTGCCAATTATTATTGATGCTATTATTGATGTCATTATTTCAAAATAGCCTAATGTCCTGCTTGTATTGGTTCTACTGATGCGTTTGTTAGATCATCACAATCATCATTTCTGGTTGTCTTATTAACTTATTAGTATTGGTAGTGGTGGTGGGTCCATTTAAATTCTTCAATTATTTATCATCATCTTTCATCATCATATTATCCTCATGATCATCATCAATTATCACTGTTGTTGTTGTAGTGATTGTCCACTTAACTCTTTTAATGCACACGTTTATTCACTGCACACACCATACACATGCTCATGCGCACCACGCATATATACACGCACACGCACGTACACCACACATACACACACACACTCTCTCTCTCTCTCTCACACATACACAGCTTCACACAGTATGAATGTGTCCAGTACACCCACACTAGGTCCACAGCATGAATGGGTCAGTTTTTTTTTTACACCCGCACTATGTCAACACAGCTTGATGTGTCATGTACACCCGCACTAGGTCCCACAGAGTGAATGTGGCAGTACACCCGCACTGGGTCACACAGCATGAATGTGTCATTACACCCAGCACTAGGTCGCACAGCTGATGTGTCAGTACACCCGCACTAGGTCACACAGCATGAAATGTGTCATACACCCAGCACTATGGTCACCAGCCTGAATGTGTCAGTCAACCCAGCACTATGTCACACATCATGATGTGTCATTACACCCAGCCTAGGTCACACAGCATGAATGTGTCGTACACCAAGCACTAGGTCACACAGCAATGAATGTGTCAGTACACCCAGCACTAGGTCAACAGCATGAATGTGTCAGTACACCCAGCACTATGGTTCACACAGCATGAATGTGTCAGTACACGCCAGCACTAGGTCACACAGCATGAATGTGTCCGTAACACCCAGCACTCAGGTCACACAGCATGAATGTTCCAGTACACCCCAGCACTAGTCCACACAGCATGAATGTTTCAGTACACCCAGCAACTAGTCCACACAGTATGAATTGTGTCAGTACACCCCGCACTAGGTCACACGCATGATTGTCAGTACCCCAGCACGAGGTCACACAGTATGAATGTCATAGCACCCAGCACTAGGTCACACAGATGATGTGTCAGTACACCCAGCATAGGTCACACTAAGCATGAATTTCATTACCCCAGCATAGGTCCACCCAGCCATGAATTGTCAGTACACCCAGCACTATGTCCCACAGCATGAATGTGGGCAGTACACCCATCCACTGGTCACACATCATGAATTTTTCAGTACACCCAGCACTAGGTCACACAGCATGAATGTGTCATACCCAGCACTAGGTCACACAGCATGAATGTGTCAGTCCACCCAGCACTATGTCACACGCATGTGGAATGTGTCAGTACAACTCAGCCACTATGTCACAACAGCATGAATGTGGTACATACACCCAGCACTATGTCACACAGCATGAATGTGGTCATTACACCCAGCACTAGTCACACAGCATGAATTGTTGTCCAGTACACCAGCACTAGTCACACGCATGATGTGTCAGTACACCCAGCACTAGGTTCACACGTATGAAATGTGTCAGTACACCAGCACAAGTGTCCACACAGCATGACTGTGTCAGTACCCCAGCACTAGGTCACACAGCATGAATGTTTCAGTACACCAGCACTAGGTCACACAGCATGAATGTGTTCAGGACACCCAGCAACTAGGTCACACAGTATGATGTGTCATACACCTCGCACCAGGTCACACAGAAACCCAGACCTTTTTGTATCAAATAACAACACTTAAGGCTCTTGAAATGTCCATCTTGAGTCAGCTAACACAGACAATAGGAATGAAAGGAAGCGGAAAAAGCTACCTAAAAATATTTTAAATAAATAAAAGGGAAAAGGTGGGGGGGGGGTGGGGGTAGACAACAAAAAAGGAGGAAAGGAGGAAAAAGAAAGAATGGGTTTAAGAATGAATGCGAAAGTGGTGGTGGGTTGCATGATGAGTAGAGCAAGACAGCGAGAGCGGTAAATATTGGTGTGGTGTGAGAAGTTACATATTTGTTAATGTAAATTTAGTTTCATACTCTTATTTAATAATTTTTATTTTACACGGTGTAAGACACGTTTCATGTGCGTTTGTACAGCAATGGACCATAAAGAAACTTATGACAATATTAAGTCTCATGTTGATCTAACAGGAGACCTCCATCCAGCTACAGGTATGCAACTACAAATATTACGTCAGCATGGATGATCTAACGAGACTCCATCAGCTACAGTTTTATGCAACTACCAATATTAAAGTCATCATTTATGATCTACAGACTCCATCAACTACATATGCAAAAGTCATCAGTATGATCTAACAGACTCCATCAACTACAGATAGCAAAAGTCATCATGTATGATCTAACAGATTCCATCAACTACAGATATTAAAGTCCTCATATATGATATACCAGACTCCATTCAACTACAGATCTCAAAAGTCATCATGTATTTATCTAACATATTCCATCAACTACGATATTAAAAGTCATCATGTATGATCTAACAGATTCCAATCAACTACGATATTAAAGTCATCATAGGCATGATCTAACGATTTCATCCTACTAGATATCAAAGTCATCATGTATGATCTACAGATTCCATCAACTACAGATATTAAGTCATCTGTTGAATCTAACAGATTCCATCAACTACAGATATTAAAGTCCCTCATCCTATGATCCTAACAGATTTCCATCAACTACAGAATTAAAAGCATCATGTATGATCTAACCGGACCATTCCATCAGCATAGTTCCACGAGAACGTCACTTCCAATACAATTCAAGATATTTGAATCACATCTTTGTTTCTGAACATTGCTAGCTTAAAATTACTACCCATCTGTAATGTTGATGACCAAACACCAACAAATTGACTGGTACACCACTAGCTATATGACTTGCCTTTTATTTACAACACCAAACAAGCACACAACAGACTTAGTGTAAGGGAGTTACTATTTTTACTTCACAAGCAACTGATATTTTGGCAAATGCGCCTTATAACATAGACACGCAAGAAAACAGCAAAAGCAAAAAACAATACTTCTCTCTACACTCTAATCTGTCCGTCTGCCTATTAGTTTTAGCAATCATGAAGTTCATATGATGATTAATTATTTGATTCAAGCCACGATAAACTCCTAAGTTTCATATGATGATGCAATTAGAATATGTATTATACCACGACAAATTAATACAGCAGAGAGTATCCAGACAGTATATTATTTCACAAACATGCCACAATTAGCGTTCCATCTGATTTTGTAGCAATTGTTTGCCACGGTGGATGATTGCTGAATCTGTCATGGGTAAAATTTGATTTTGCCATGGTGGATGACTTGCTGGATCTGTCCCATGGGTACAATTTGTTTTGCCATGGTGAATGACTTGCTGAGGAGATCTGTACTTGGTCCCAATTTGTGTTTGCCATGGTGGATGACTGCTGAGAGATCTGTCATTGGTACAATTTGATTTTGCCATGGTGAATGGACTTGCCTGGAGGAGATCTGTCATGGGTACAATTTGTTTGTCATGGTAAATTTGTTTTTGCCAGAGGATGCTTCTGAGTAATCTGTCCTGGGTGCATTTTTTTTGTGCCATGGTGAATGACTTGTCTGAGTGAGATCTTTCATGGGTACAATTTGTTTTGCCATGGTGATGACTTGCTGAGATCTGTCTGGGTCAATTTGTTTTTTGCCATGGTGAATGACTTGCTGAGATCTGTCATGGGTACAAATTTTGTTTTTTGCCATGGTGAATGACTTTGCTGAGAATCTGTCAGGGGTACAATTTGTTTTACCATGGTGAATAACTGCTGAGGAGATCTGTCCATGTGTACAATTTTTTTTTGCCATGGTGAATGACTTGCTGAGATCTGTCATGGTGCAATTTGTTTTTGGCCATGGTGAATGAACTTCTGAGGAGATCTGTCATGGGTACAATTTGTTTTTCCATGGTGGATGTACTTGCGTGGAGATCTGTCATGGGTACAATTTGTTTTTGCCATGGTGAATGACTTTGCTGAGATGTCAATGGGTACAATTTGTTTTGCCATGGTGGATGACTGCTGAGGAGATCCGATCAATGGTACAATTTGTTTTTTGCCATGGTGGATGACATGCTGAGGAGATCTGTCATGGGTTCAATTTGTTTTTTTGCCATGGTGGATGACTTAGCTGAGTGATATCTGTCATGGGTACAATTTTGATTTTGCTGTGGATGACTTGGCTGAGATCTGTCATGGGTGCAATTTGTTTTGCCATGTGGATGACTTTGCTGAGGCGATCTGTCCTGGTACAATTTGTTTGTCTGGGTACAATTTGTTTTTGCCCATTGTGGATGACTTGCTGAGGAGATCTTTTCATGGGTGCAATTTTGTTTGTCATGGTTACAATTTGTTTTTTCCATGGTGGATGACATGCTGAGATCTTGTCATGGGTACAAGTTGTTTGTCATGGTACAATTTGATTTTTGGCCATGTGATGAACTTGCTGAGATTCTGTCATGGGGTACAATTGTTTGTCATGGGTACAATTTGTTTTTTGCCATGGTGGATGACTTGCTGAGATGTCATGGTACAATTGTTTGTCATGGGTACAATTGTTGGGCCATGGTGGATGCTTGCTGAGGAATTCTGTCATGGGTGCAAGTTCTGAATAATTGTCCCTGATCACATCAAATCATAAATGAATAGTATATCAATGCGTCACAATTTTTTATTTTTAAATCACTAAACTGGTGAGCAATTTCGAGCTGAAACATTTCTTACTTCGTGTTCATTCCATTTTTTCTGTCTGTATCGGCACATTTTTCTGCCTTTTTCCCCCTAACCAAATTCTTCAAATATTTTCTCCTATGGCTCCTCCAAAATCGAATGTGTTGGCTGAATGCAGCAGGGAGACCAGTGAAACTGAAAAAAACCGGAATAGGCGTGTGTATCACCCATTATGGTCATATGGCCTGGGAATTTGTTTGGCTGATGCAGCAGGGATCCAGTGAAACTGAAACAGGGATCTGTTGTATCACCATTAGGTCGTATGCTCTGGAAAGTGTTGGCTGAATGGCAGCAGGGAGACCAGTGAAAACTGAAACAACATAGCTGTGTATCACCCATTATGGTCCATATGCCTGGAATGTTTTGGCTGATGCAGCAGGGAGACCATGGTGAAACACTGAAAACACGGAAGCTTGTGTATCACCCATTAGGTATATGGCCTGTGAATGTGTTGGCTGAAATGCAGCAGGGCGACCAGTGGAAACTGAAAACACGGATAGCGTGTGTATCACCCATTATGGTCCATATGGCCTAGGGAATGTGTTGGCTGGATTGCGAGCAGGGAGACCAGTGAAACTGTAAAACCGGATACTGTGTATCACACATGTTTGGTCATATGGCCTGGAAATGTTGTTTGGCTGAATGCGCAGGCAGACCAGTGAAAACTGAAAACAAGGATAGCTGGGTATAACCCATTATGGTCCATATGGCCTGGAAACTGCAGAAAAATAAGAAGAAGATAGATCTTAGAATTGGATATAATTTACTACTGTAAACTGGATCAAATCTATCATTGAAAATTGTACAAAATTCACCACTGAAAAATGGTAACATTTCTAAAAACTCAATAAAATTTATCACTGAAAATGAAATAAGAATTATAATTGAAAAGTCAAATAGATTTAATTAGCAGTACTAAACATTTCTGTGAAGATTGTAAACTATCAAATGTAGCAATAACAATCTACAAAAAAATCCCTGAAAATTGCATAAAATCTCTTCGAAAAACTGATGAAATAGTCAATTGAGATACGATTCTCCCTGAAAAAACACCACCATTGGATACAAGTTTATTCCTGCATATAATTTTATCACATACATGAATACACTATATTCTCAGCATAAATTTTTATTACTGAAATGTGGATATATTTTCATTAGAAAATTCACCAAAGATAATCAATAGTAAATGTTTTAAATAAAATAACATTTCTTTTCTAACTTGGATAAGATTTTAATCACTGAAAATGTTATATACTTCATTCAATCTGAATGGCACTAAGGTCAAAATGTCATGATAAACAAACACTAAAAACCCCTAACTATTAAAGCTAGGAAACCCATCATAAATTATTTTTAAAAACAGAACAAACAAACAAAAAACCACCAAACAAATTACTATTATTGCAATATTGTAATCTGGCCAGTTTAAAAATCTCGACCAAACCTTGGAATGCATTATCCCAATCAAAGCACACTACTTGCAAAAACACAAGCCTCCAACCTATTCTGTGTGAAAAGGTCGGAATGTCCTGATAAAATCCTATGCTTAATGCTTCCCATAAACCTGAGCTAATTCACATGTCTTACCTATTGCTAATGGGCTTGAGTACACCATGCATCAGTCTGAAACCACACGCACTCACCTAAAACACACACACACCAGCATGCACAAGTCCCTGTATATGTCATTTTTAATGCTACAAACTAGACTTTTCTGCTACATTTGCACCACACAGGGCTCACAGTGTTGCCATACACCAAGGAAAGGGGACACTTTTTTACCCTAACTGAGATTCACTCCTCTGCATACACAACACTAACAACTCTATGAATTTTGTCATTTTGCTGCAATTCCCCCACCTCTCATTCTACATGACACCGACATTGTTCACTTTCCACCAAAATTGACATCTCATTCTACACAATGACACTGAGATTTTATGTGGTTAAATATTCTTTCTACACAATCACAATGACATTGTTCGTCATCTGCTGAAATCCATATCGACCTCATAACCACAATGTACCAAGATTTTAATGTGGTTGTACATCTCTTAATCGCCTGGCAATACTTCACAACGCACAAACATACCTCCTGAGGCTATTGCCTATACTTCCTAGGCTATTCTAGGGTGCTCATTCTCTCTCTGGATCACCACTGTACCATATAGCCCCCACTGCATTGTTGGGCAGTTAACTCCTGAAATATTTATTTCTATGGTCATAACTGAACAATGTTGTACCATGTAGCCTCCACTGCATTTGTTGACAGTTAACTCAGGAATATTTATTTCTATGGTCTAATGAACATGTTGTATCCATATAGCCCTCTCCTGCATTTTTTGGGCTATTAACTCCAGATGTTTATTTCTATGGTGCTAACTGAACAATGTGTCCATATACCTCCACTGCATTTGTTGGGCAGTTTACCGCCAGGAATGTTTATTTCTATGGTCTAACTGACAATGTTGTACCGTTAGCCTCTCACTGCTTTGTTGGGCATTAACTCCCAGGAATGTTTATTCTATGGTCTAACTGACCAATGTTGTACCAATGTCGCCTCCACTGCATTTGTTGGCATTCACTCAGGAATATTTATTTTCTATGTTTTAACTGAACATGTGTACCATCATATCCTCCACTGACATTGGTTAGGCATTTAACTCGCAGGAATAATTTATTCTATGGTCTAATGAACAATGGTGTACCATATAGCCTCCACTGCCTTTGTTGGGCTTAACCCCAGAATGTTTATTTCTATGGTCCTTAACCTGAACACTGGTGTAGCCATGTAGCCTTTACGGCTGTTGTTGGTCAGTTAACTTCATGAATGTTTATTTGATATGGTCTAACTGAACAATGGTGTACATATAGCCTCCACTGCCTTTGTTAGGCATTTTTAACTCCAGAATGTTTATTTCTATGGTCCTAACTGAACAATGGTGTACCATATTCGCCTCCCTGCATTTGTTGGTCATTTAACTCCAGGAATGTTTATTCTATGGTCCTAGACTGAACATGTGTACATATTCATCCCCTGCATTTGTGGTCAGTTAACTCCAGGAATGTTTTATTTCATGGTCTAACTGAAACAATGTTGTAGCCATGTGAGTCCCTCTCATTGCATTTGTTGGGCAGATTAACTCCAGAATGTTTTTTTCTATGGTCTAACTAAACATGATGACCAGGAGCCTCTCACGGCATTTGTTGGGCAGTTTAACTCCAGGAATGTTTATTTTCTATGGTCTAACTGAACAATGGTGTACCATGATAGCCTCTCACTGGCATTTGTTGGCCTTAACTCCAGGAATGTTTATTTCTATGTCTAACTGAACAATGGTGTACATATAGCCGCCACTGCTTGTTAGGCAGTACTCAGGAATTTTTCTTTTCTATGGTCTAACTGAACAATGGTGTACATGTACTCTCTCACTCCTTGTTGGGCTTAACTCCAGGGAATGTTTATCTCTATGGTCTCACTGAACATGTTGTACCTATAGCCTCCACTGCATTTGTTGGCATAACTCCAGGAATGTTTATTTATATGGTCTAACTGAACAAGGTTGTACCATTGTAGCCTCTCACTGCTTTGTTGGGCAGTTAACTCCAGGATTTTTTTCTTTCTATGGTCCTAACGGAACAATGTTTGTACCATGTAGCCTCTTCACTTCATTGGGTTGGGCAGTTAACTCAGGAATTTTTATTTCTATGTTCTAACTGAACATGTTGTACCATGTAGTCCTCTCACTGCATTTGTTGGCAGTTACTCCAGGAATTTTGTTCTATGGTCTACTGGACAATGGTGTACCATATAGACCTCCACTGCTTTGTTGCATTAACTCATGAATGTTTATTCTATGGGTCTAACTGAACATGTTTTACCATGAAATCCTCTCACTGCTATTGTTGGCATTAAACTCCATGAATTTTATTTCTATTGTCTAACTGAACAATGTTGTACTGTAGCCTCTCACGCTTTGTTGGGCAGTTTAACTCCAGGAATTTTTTTACTATGGTCTAACGGAAACAATGTTGTAACCATGTAGCCCTCCTCACTGCATTGTTGGGCAGTTAACTCCAGATGTTTATTTCTATGGTCCCTAACTGAACAATGGTGTCCCATGTATTCCCTACCCATCCCACCCCCCCACCCCCTCCCCCCCTCCCCTGCATTTGTTGGGCGTTTAACTCGGAATGTTATTTCTATGGGTCCTAACTGAACATGTTAGCGGGTTGTTTTTTCTCTGTTGAATTGTTTCCCATATAATAGAAGAAATAAATATTTTGAGGGTTAACATTATCCCTATCAAGACCTTCCTAATAAGACTCCCTCTAAGATATACCCCCAAACATTTTTCACCAAATCCTTTCCTCTTCATCTTCAGACTACTGAGTGTCCACCGCTGTAGTAAGACCCCTCCCTATTAAAACCAAAACCTACCACGGTACAAAACTACATGCATCAAGCGATAAATTACAGGAATCTTTTTTCACTCCATACACTTTTGACTCAGCAACAACAAAAAACACTATAGGAATCACAAAGCATATTGCTCAGAGCTGGCTGTTGATGTCCTCCATATTTTGACGTGATGTTGTTCCATCTATCACTCTATGAATAGAATGACATCACCTATCACTCTAATAAAATTATCTTACTGTGGCGGTGCCATAGCTGATGAGGTTTAACTGAGGCGTGGTTAGCGCTACACCTATCTATATTGTTTAAAACAAACTCGGGACTTTACTGGTGTTGCAACTGCCCGTCCGGGCTTTGCAGCCTGATTATCGTTCGGTACCTGGGGATCTTTGTATTTTACAAATGTCCCATGTGTCTATACCGAGAGGACGTAAACATCATTTTCACCACCCTCCTCTCTAATAGAATGACATCTATCACTCTATAAATAGAATGACATCATCTATCACTCCATAAATACAATGACATCTATCACTTTATAAATGCAATGACATCATCTATCACTTTATAAATACAATGACATCTATCATTCCATACATTTAGCAATAAACCCCAGGAACTCTCGGCATTCTGGTCGCTGTTAATTAAAATGTTCATCATACAGTACAGAAAGTTTTCATTTTATCACTCTTTAATAATAGCAATAAACTCCAGGAACCTAAAGTCATGGCATCCTGACCAGACTTCACTGTTCAAACGTTCACCGTACAGTGAAGAAACAGTGTTGAGTCTGTCACTCTTTACATCATACTGACCAGACTTCACTGTTCAAACGTTCACAGTACAGAGAAGAAACAGTGTTGAGTCTGTCACTCTTTACATCATACTGACCAGACTTCACTGTTCAAACGTTCACATATCAGTGAAGAACAGTGTTGAGTCGTCACTCTTTACATCATACTGACAAGACAGGCTTACTGTTCAAACGTTCACCGTACAGTGAAGAAACCCCAGTTTGTTGATCTTCCTCTTTACATCATACTGAACAGACTTCACCTGTTCACTGTATCGTAAATAACATTGTTGATCTGTCATTCTTTACCTCATACTGACCGAGACAGGATTCCTTTCACAGTACAGAGAAGAGAAGCAGTGTTGAGTCTGTCACTCTTTACATCATACTGACCAACTTCATTGTTCAAACGTTCACCGTACAGTAAAGAAAGTGTTGAGTCTGTCAATCTTACATCAATACTGACCACGACCATGCTTCACTGTTCACCGTACATTAAGAAACAGTGTTGAGTTCTGTCACTCTTTACATCATACGACGCAGACTTCACTGTTTCAAACGTTCACCGTACAGTGAGGAAACAGTTGTTGAGTCTGTCACTCTTTACCTCATACTGACCCTACTTCACTGTTCAAAACGTTCCCATACAGTTAAAGAAAACAGTGTTGAGTCTTCAATCTTTACCTCCTACTGACCAAGACCATGCTTCACTGTTCACCGTACAGTAAAGAACAGTGTTGAGTCTGCCACTCTTTACATCATACTTGACCAGGCTATCACTGTTCACCGTACAGTACGAAACAAGTGTTGCGTCTGTCAATCTTTACTCATACCGCCAGACTTCACTGTTCAAACGTTCACTGTACAGTAAAGAAACAGTGTTCAGTCGTCATCTTTACACTTCGCATGAATTCACACAATCGTTTTAGCATGATATGGTATCGGGCCTGAAAGTTGAAATGTCTCAATGGAGAATAGCGTTCAGTCTATCCTCCATACATTAGCAACAAATTTCCGGAAATCTTCTGCATACTGTTCGGTCCTGACGTTGAAATGTCATATCAGTATGTTGTTCACATTGTTCACTCCATACCATTAAGCCATTAACTCTAAGAATCTCTGACGTACTGTTCACGTCTGACAGTGTGAATGTCCATATCTATGATGTTGTCCCATTTTCACTCCATAAATTTAGATGACTCTAAGAATCTCTTGACCGTACTGTTCAGGTCTGACCTGTTAAAATGTCCATATCATCTAGATGTTGTGCACATTTTCACTCCATACATTGAGCATAACTCTAAGAATCATTCTTGACGTACGTTCAGGTTCTGACAGTTGAAATGTCCATATCATATGATGTTGTTACACATTTTCCCTCCATACATTTAGCAAAGAACGCTAAGAATCTCCTGGCAGTTCAGGTCCTGACTGTTAAAATGTCATATCATATGTGTTCACATTTTCCTCCATACTTTAGCAATGAACTCTAAAATCTCTTGACGTACTGGCTCAGGTTCACTGTTGAAATGTCCATATCATATGATGTTGTTCACATTTTTTCACTCCATACATTTAGCACTGAACTCTAAGAATCTCTGGCGTACTGTTCAGGTCCTGACAGTTGTATGTCGGCACCGGCGCCATGCTTCCACCGTCTTTGCCGCCTGATCCGTGCGCTTCCTTCACACCATATTTGGGGGTAGGTCAAGACGTCGATTAGCCCAAGAAGTAGATTCTCCGCTCTCTGAACCTGCATAGATTAACAATATAATGAGACCATTTTGGTCACACGTTGATTAGCGCCAGAAGTAGATCCCCTGCTCCTCTGAACCTGCATACATGAACATACTATGAAACATATTTGGTCACACGTAGATTAGCGCCAAGAAGTAGATCCCCGCTCTCTGACTGCATACATTAACATACCTAATGAACATATTTGGTACAACCGTAATTAGCGCCAGAAGTAGTCTCCCCCCTCTCTAACCTGCATATATTAACATATAATGAGACCTATTGGTCACACGTCAATTCGCCCCAAGAAATCGATTCTCCCCTCTTGTGAACCTGCATATATTGACTCTTGGCATCCTATACAGGAAAGTGCGAGGGTCAAGCCCA